>CAUVYK010000307.1:0-35838 GCA_963556175.1 Tipula confusa
ATAATGCAACAATTTAATAAAGGAAAAATAGGATATGGCCTTTCATCACTGTTTGAAAGGCAAAGTTTAAGACTTATACGACCCAAAACATCTTTCACCATATTTTACCATTGAACCAATACGTAACAACAACAAAACAAGATCCAAATACGAAAAGCTTTCGTTATAATAACCACCCAACGTTCACATTTAATTTATAACAAGTGGTTATTTCAAACTCTACGCAAAGATCATTTAAAACTGATAATATTTAGCAAAACCTATTCTCGCCACTGTGTTTAGCCCTGAAGACACAGATTTTTTGACAAAAAAAAAATTTACTACCACTAACTTTTAACATATACTTGCCTATATTGAAAATTGTTTGCATTGAAATTGTTTGCATTGTCCATAGTTACGGTAAATTACGACCAAAAGCCGGAAATTATCAACTTTGCATTTTGAATGATGGCCAACATCTCGATTGGAAATAGATCATCAGTCGTTGTTTGGATTTTAATGGTGTATGTAAAAGTAAAAAGTGAAGTGATAGTGCGTATAATTTCTAGTGATAATGGACGATTATTAATTCTTTTAGTGTTTTGAAATTTAAATTATAATTAAATTAAACAATAATTATGTATAAATTTATTAGTTTTGGACAATTTTTCGATGTCATTGATTTAAAATTTGGTTCTTTGTTTGTCAGTCGCTGAAATTTACATAATTTGAGAGTGCAATTGCGTCGTTCATTTTAACATTAAACCCGATTTTTGTTGTAATAAAAAAAACAGGTGTGAATTATATGTAAAATTTTTAATGTACTACAAAGTTTTAATACTCGATGTTGGACGTAGATATAAATAATCGTTAGTTTTTTTACCAGTGTTAAATTGATATGTGTATGCACTCGGGAGTTACTGTAAAATAATTATTTTGATTTGAAGGATTTTAACATTTGAGATTTGTTAATCGTGAACGCAATGCAAAATGTTAAAATAAATACTCATATATACGCACATTAATTTCACATTAATTACAAATTAATGACAATTTGAATTGTACCTCAACTTGATACTTTATAGAAGCTTTAATTCATCACAATCGGGCCACTAGTAAGTATTTTATTGAATTAACAATTAAATTCGTCAATTTTTACACCCCTTTGCTGATTTGGTAGTTTTTTTTGCGTACAAATTTTTTGTTAAAATGTATCAAATGCTTTTGTGTACATCTATGAAGAGAACAGATGTGCTTTTTCGGTAGATGATCCGTTTGCCTCTTACCTAACAAATCAAATTTATCAAAATATTAGATCAATTTAGGATTAACTATGTTTTCAAAAACCTTTGAGAAAGTGTCTAAGAGTGTGATTGATAATTATTTGGGTCAACGCTTGCATTTTTCTTAAATAGTGTTTTAATAATACACCTTTTTAATTGATCAGGGAAAAGTCTTCTTACAAGACACATATTAAAAATAAATTATAGAATAAGATGATATATATGATGAATTATAGGATATGAAATGATGAAAATAACTCGTTTGCGAATTTTTACGTTCATCTACAATTATTTTTGTTATTACCTAATCGCATATAGTGATATAATATATTGCGTTTCAATTCCACCCAAAAGCAAATATCTTTTTCTGAGGTAGTAGTATTTATATTGTAGTATTTAATTTTGTAGTATACCGAAAGTTATACATTTTTTTATTTTGTTTTTGTGGTGATTCTTGTAATTCGCTAGAACTACTAATGCACTCTTGTTAAATATATATAGAAAACAAATTGTTCATAGTTCAGTGCAGACTGCAGGTTATACTATAGTATCAAATCATCGAATCATCGTTTCAAATCCATCTTGGGCATATCGAGTCGATAGCGATTCCGCAAACTCCACAGCGCACGGTAGCTGGCGGCTGTGGTGTGTAGTTGCCTTCATTACTGGCAACACACACAACAGCTACCAGTCGCCGTCAGTTGTGGAGTTTGGGGAATCGTTATTTCGGCTCGATACGCATTTAAGATGGTATATTGGACGATGATAATCGTTTATTGCTACTGGTGGGTATAGTCCTGTTAGGATGTACTTTTTGCTATTTCGCTTGTGTAATTTTTAGAATTTTTTAAGTAATATTATAGACACTTAAATGTCAATCGTTTCCATATGTGACCAGTAATATAGCTTAACATGTTAAGCAGGTTTGTTTTAACCCTCAATTTATTGTTATTACATATTTTGTTTCTGTGTCAGCTTGGTATGTTGACAATTTGTATTTTTGTTGTATACATTTGTTTTTGTTTCAACTCTAATTTATCTTTTAAGATGAGATCTTTGTTTCGTCATTGTTTTTAGAATTATTGTGTGTACTTACACTTACATTATTGTTTGGTATTGTGTAAACCGAATTTGAAGAGTCAACCGGTTTGAATTTCATTTGTCCGCTGCACAAAATATGGAATTATGTTTTCTTGTTGTATGAAGAGTGGAGTCACAAATTATAAATAATTTGAATATAGGTGACAGGGTAGTCAATAAAATTGATTGTTTTTGTTGCAAAGCACAATTGCAATAATGTTGATTATTATATTATTATATTATTATATAATTATATTATTATATTATTATATTATTATATTATAATATTATAATATTATAATATTATAATATTATAATATTATAATATTATAATATTATAATATTATAATATTATAATATTATAATATTATAATATTATAATATTATAATATTATAATATTATAATATTATAATATTATAATATTATAATATTATAATATTATAATATTATAATATTATAATATTATAATATTATAATATTATAATATTATAATATTATAATATTATAATATTATAATATTATAATATTATAATATTATAATATTATAATATTATAATATTATAATATTATAATATTATAATATTATAATATTATAATATTATAATATTATAATATTATAATATTATAATAATATTATAATATTATAATATTATAATATTATAATATTATAATATTATAATATTATAATATTATAATATTATAATATTATAATATTATAATATTATAATATTATAATATTATAATATTATAATATTATAATATTATAATATTATAATATTATAATATTATAATATTATAATATTATAATATTATAATATTATAATATTATAATATTATAATATTATAATATTATAATATTATAATATTATAATATTATAATATTATAATATTATAATATTATAATATTATAATATTATAATATTATAATATTATAATATTATAATATTATAATATTATAATATTATAATATTATAATATTATAATATTATAATATTATAATATTATAATATTATAATATTATAATATTATAATATTATAATATTATTATAATATTATAATATTATAATATCATAATATTATAATATTATAATATTGTTATATTATTATTATATTATACACTAATCCAAATTATTACAGCATATGGATTGCAGAATTATAATTTTATAATATTATAATTAATTAATTTATAGGGTCGATCGATGATCGTTGAAGAGATCGGACGTGTTTTTTCCGATCTCCTCAATTTTAAAATAAATTTTTTTTTTTTTTTTTGGTTTTGTTGTGTTGTTTTTTGTGTTTATTTGTTTATTTTTTTGTTTTAGTTTGAGTAGCTTTGTGCGTGTGTTTTTTTGAAGTGCTAAAGTGGATCTTATACTCTGTTGTTTTCCCAGAGATCAGGTATCAGTGCATCTTTTTAATGTGCATTTTTTTCATTTTTATTTTTAAGTAAATTGGTGTAGGTACATAAGTACCGTTGGTGAATTTTTTTATCAAATAAATAGTTATAATAGTTATTAATTAGAGTTTGTGTATGGGTGTGTATGGTCAGTGTTTCATAAATTAGACAGGTATTCATAATATAGTATAAAATTTATTTTTCGAAACGGTTAATAGTTAGTGGTTAGTAGATGTGTACATGGTGCTGTCTCTGTTTTACTTCAGTCTCTTGTATATACATGTTATCCAAACACATGCACACATACATGATGTATGTTGGTAATTCAAACACAAAACGCATACAAAGTTGAAACGAATGTACGAGAAAACATATGTAATTTCCTACTATGAAGTAGAATACAAATTGAATATCGTCATTAGTATAATAATTCTAATTGGAGCCTTGCTCGCATGTGATATGTGTTATGCTTCTAATAAGAAATGGACGAAATTCATTTTTTTCACCTTAATAGTTAAATAAAGAGGACATATTTCATTCAATGAATTTTATTTTTATTTTCGTTTTTTAAAGGTTGTTAATATGTTTTGCTGTGTAGTTTTTAATTAATACATATGTTAATTAATATGTATATGTTACATGTGTATTGTTTTGCTTGTTTCCTCGATTTGTTTTTACTTATACTACTTCATCGCGTTTTATAGTATGTGTATTAACGGTTCCAATTTTGTTTTTAATATTGTTTTCGAACAGCTGGGGATGTATAGTGTGTGTTGTTGTAAAATGCTAGTTTTATAAAAGGGTTATCCAATGGGAGTGCCCTTAATTGATTGATTAATCATTATTGATCACTGTATTCTTGTTCATATTTCACGGTTATCTTTTCGTGTTTAATTGGGTGGTTGTACGGGTGTTGTAGTTTGTTTTTTTTGTTCATACGAATCCGACATTCGTTGTCCGTGACTTTGATTGGACCAGAGATTAAGCGAATAACTTTGTTTTCGAAGGTATATAACAATCTACAATCGTTAGAGGTTATGACTCAGCTTTCGCTTCCAAAAACCAGCACTGGTCTTTTGAGTGCTATAAAGTGCGAGCTTGCACGACTGTGACATATGTTTAGACTACAATAATTTCGATTAGGCGTAGAAAACTCGTCGTCCGGCAGCGATTTGGGCTTTTATTCTGCCTGCATATCATTCGCCGATGTTATAACTGACCCGAGGTATTTAAAGTTTTCGACGCTATCAAAGTTATGGTCGCCAATTCCGAGATTTACGATGGAGATGTTCCTGGGAGTTGATAACAATTTTGTTTTGCTGCTGTTCACCTCCAAACCAAGTCTTCTTGCGCAGCAGTCGAGCTGTATGAAACTGTCTTTGATATCTCCAGGTCTTCGGCTAAGAAGCACGATATCACCTGCATATCCAAGAATTTGGCCTGATTTATTAAATATACAGCGCGAAGTTTCAATGTTGTTTTTTTCTCACTACGTATTCAAGCGCCAAGTTAAACAACACAGACGCAAGTGCATCTCCCTGTCGAACACCAGATGTTATTTCAAAGGGGTCTGACATAGCTCCCTCAATTACGATTCTACATACAGACCCAGAGGTTGTTAATTTGCACAGAGAAACGAGTTTCTCTGGAATTCCTAGGCACACCAGCGCGGCCCGTAAGTTTTCGCAGTTTATACTGTCATATGCCTGTCTGAAGTATATATACAGTTGGTGAATGATTATGGTTATGTTGTACTCCCAACATTTTTTCAAGATCATCCTCATGGTAAAACATTGGTCAGTGGTCGATCGGTTGGGACGAAGACCACATTGATAGTCGCCAATGGTGTTTTCGGCGAGAAGGATGAGTCTGGCAAATACAACATTAGCCAACACGTTGTAAGCAGTGCTCAACAGAGCGATACCACGATAGTTTCCACATTTAAGACGGTCTCCTTTTTTGTGCAGCGTACATATGAGTGCGGTCTTCCAATTCTCCGGGAACTCTCCTTGGTCCCAAATAGAGACGATGAGATCGTATAGATTTGTTTAGCGCCTCCGAGTTTAATCAATTCTGCGGGGACTCCATCGAGACCGGGTGACTTTCCATTTTTAATCTACTAATAGCTGCATTTACTTCCTCTACTGTGGGATATCCAACAAGGACCTCTTCACCTGGAGGAACTATTGCTCTAATGGGGGTCATTTCGTCGTTCCGATTTAGCTGATTTTGAAAGTAAGTTTGCCATACTGAGAGAACATCAGCCACGTTTGTTCTCAGTTTTCAATTTCCGCCTTTGATGACGATACTTTTTGTGTGGGGAAGTCTTTAGTAAGATTTCTGGGGTTAGCAGAACAGTCCCTTGAGTTTCCTAATTCCGCTTGGAAGTTGATGTTTTCGATGCAAGATCTCATATGATCGCGCTTCTTTTGTCGAAGGTATTTAGTCGTAGCTTTCCTAGCGTGGATATATTCCGGTAGAGTGCTTCTGGTGTTGCGAGCCAACCATTTTCCACGAAGCTTTCGTTTATTTTTGACGACCCTTCGGCATTGATCATCGAACCAAATATTACGGGACTTCGGAGGCCTTCTTCCGATGGAGCTTTGCGCCGCGGTGGTTATGGCTGACTGTATAGCGTGCCACTGCTCCTGGATGTTAGGAAGAGATTCTTCGTTGTTATTGGGCCGGTCTAAGTAATTAGTGACAGCTGGTTGGTAGCTCTGCAGTGACGCTTGGTCTTTTAAAGCATCGATATTCCATCGAACGGTATTTTATGCTTGTCTGTTAAACGTAGATGACAGTTTGCACTTATACTTAAATATGACAAGCACATGATCGCTGTCCATGTCTGCACCACTGTAAGATCTGACGTCGGATATGCTGGTGGAGTGTCTCTTAGACACCATGATGTGTTCGATTTGGGTTTTCGTTCTTCCATCATTCGATTTCCACGTTACTTTGTGGATTCGGTTGTGTGGGAAAAACGTACTTGGAACAACTAAGTTTTACGTTATCGCCTGGTCGGTGACGTGTTGGCCGTTATTGTTACTAGTTAGATGCAGGCTGTTAGGACCGATGTATGATGAATTTTCGGCACTCCGGCCGATTTTTGCGTTTAAGTCACCCAGGATGATTTTAATGTCGTGGTGCGGTATGTTATTGATGACTTCCTCCAGCTCGACAAAGAAGAGATCTTTGATGTCATGAGATTTATCTTCGGTGGGTGCATGTACATTATAGATCGTGATGTTGAATTTCTTAGTGCTGAGCATGACCGTGCATATCCGCATGTTGATAGGGCGGAAGTTGATGATATAATGCTTTGTGCGCTGATGGATAAGGAAGCCAACTCCAAATTCTCCTCCATTCTGATGGCCACTGTAATGGAGTGTGCAACCATTAGTGGTGTTATGGATCCCACTCCCATCTAAGCTCTTGTAGTGCGTCTTGTAGAACGTCTAATGTGTATTATATTATTGTATTGTTATATTATTGTATTATTATATTATTGGTATTGTAATAAATTAATTAATTGTAAATTTCAGGCAAAAACTAAAACAATTTATTACAGCATATGGCTTGTAGGAATTATATTATTGTATAATTGTGCTATTATATTAAGAATTAATGAATTTGTGATTTCAGATTAAAAATTAATTCAATTTATTACAGCTTACGGCTAAGAGCAATTGGTTAATAAATATTCTGTTTTCAGGGACCCATTGCAGATTATAGATGAATGGCGGCATACTGGAGTTGCTGATAAGAGATGGCAGAATGCAGAGCAGTACAACAAAAATGTGATTGTCTTACACTAACAGTAGTTTTAATATTGGATACCGGGAAATCGGACCAATTAAGTCATAACTAACATACTTTTCCTTTCCCGAACCCACAACAATTTACTAACTATTGGCCGCCAAGGTGTCTGTAACCGGGTCGATCTCAATAATTTAACTAGTATCCTTCCATATCCTTCCAAGTATATGTAAAAACGGGTGTACTGTGGGCCCGGCGTTTTCCGGGATATCCTGCTTAATGCTTGGCAGTACATTCAAAATCAATCAATCAATCAATCAATTATAATTAATTAATTTATAATTTCTGATTGAAATTAGTAGGTAGGCCCGGTAGGATCTCCCGGCGCTTTTTGGGAGATCCTGTTTAATACTTGGTCGTACATTCTAAACCAATCAACCAATCAATCAAGGCATAGTTTTTTCATTCACAGTCCTTCAATACTTCGTAAAGCAACAGATGGATAGTGGTCTCCCATATATATAACATAGTTTTCAATTTATTCTCGTCCGAAATTGTGAGTCTACACAAAGCCTATAGTTCCATACTGCAATGAGCTAATTGAGATGTCTTCCTTAAGACTAGTCCCATATACAATTGTGATGGCTTTCACAAAGGACGAGCTTAATAAGGTTACACGGGTTTATTCTTACAATTTTACTTCAAATCAGGGTTTGTTTCTTCCTTTAATGCACTAGGTATAGTCTACATATTTTGGTGATATTCTTTATAAAAGAAGCATCTGGAGCATATGGTTAAGTTTAATAATTCTTGCGAATACGGCTATCTGACTTTTGTTATTTGAAAATGCCATTTAGTTATATTTTCTGCTAGATTATTTCTTTAAGCAGTACTATAGAGCTATCGAGAATTGAACAGTTCGAGGTAATATTGTTACAGTTTCTCATAAAATGCTAGATATGCGTTGTTCTAGGCTTTAATTTTTAAAAGCCTTTCGCCACTGACAAATGGGTATTGAGTACTATTATGGGATTAACTTTTGATAAACTTTGTTTTTATTTAGCCTATCGAATTTTTTTCCAAAGCATTGTAGTTGTACAATTTTTATGATTGATTTTAATGCATCTTTTAATTCTTCAGTGATTTCTGCTTTTTTCAAAATCTCCGGCCGATTCTAGCTCTTGAGTACCAGAACAAGTTATTGTTTATGTTGATAATTTAAATATGTTGGTCCTTCTCACTAGAGTAGATGGTTGAATAGTTATTTGGAATTTATGCCGCTTATTCAAGAATAATCACCTAGGTATTAATTAGAAGCTACATGATACCAGTTATCCTGCTGGTCACACAAGTTTTGTGATTTTGTGAACTTCCTTTTATCCAACCCAACACACCGTCATAGAATCTGTCTAGCAGTGTGTTTGTTTGTTAAAATTCAATAATGTTCTCACTTTAATATAAAATCAATATCTTAAATTTAATAAAGAAGTTTTGATAATAGTAAGGCTGTATTTAATGCCTGTCTCAGCGAGATTGAGTGTATAATCTTTTCCTAATTAGATAATTTAGTTTTGTAAATCAGTAATTTTTTCCCGATCCCCAGTTGTAATTTGACATTCCAACCGATTCCGTAAGTCCAAAGATCTTGAAGAGATGATCGATTGGATAGAGCAGTTGTTGCTTCTACCAGACTATGTGCTTCCTTCACAAGATCATCCTCATAAAAACATTTTAGGGCCAGTTGGGATCCGATAGGATATTTTACAGAAGCGGTTGCGTATGTTACACAGCATTTAATATATATAAATATATATAAATATATATATATATATATATATATATATATATATATATATATATATATATATATACGTTAATATTTTCTGGTTCTCAGAAGGTCGTTATTATATATTAGTTGAGCATTAGAATCTGGTTCTAATGATGTGACGTAAAATATGCTCTTCACTGGTTTGCTCGTCTGTTGGTTGCATTACATTACTCATTATGTACAGTTGAGAAATTTAAAATATTCTAAAATAATTTACCAAAATTGATTATAAGATAAGAAACCGTATTACTATATAGTAGCTACTACTATATATATAATATGATATTTATCTATATATTTGTTGCATGTAAGATAAGATAATTTTGTAAAGTTACACAAAAAGTTACCATAGAAGTAGAAAATTCGACATAATTTAGTTTTCTTGTACGCGATTATATGGTTATGATAATATAATAATTTACGAGTACATAATATGGCTGAAATGAATAATATGCAAATTGATAATTAGATTTATGGACTAATTACATGCCCCAAAACCTACATCTTGAGGTGTTTCAAGAACGTACATTACACCCAATAAACAATAACTTGCTTGTACAGCTGTATATACATAAACATCAATTTGTATTTTTATAAAAATATAGAAAATGGGTTCAGATAAGGGTTTTTTGAACCCATATTTAATAGTGTAAATCTGCTTCAACAATCGAAGCACATAATGTATAACGCAGCATGATATGAAAATATATGCTTAGTTCGACACCATAAAGAAGGGTGGTAAGCTCGAAAACTTTTTGATTTCATTTTAATTTCACTGTGCATAGAATATAACCTCCGTGAGCAAAATATCGTTAGAAAGTTTAGTTACCGCATGTGGGTGTTAGACTGTTCTTAAGCTAAATGCTATCCAGATGATATAATCACATAAAATGTATCGTTTTTTTTGGTTGAAGATATGAGGAATGAAACGCTGCGGGAAGTTCAAATAATTATAAAAAAATAAATAAAATTACCGGGAAATGTGTTTGCGTTTATATTAGATAGCTGATCCCATGATATATAATTTGATGTCGAACGGAATTGACATATGAGATAATATTTAGCTTTATTATATTTTAACATAATATGCTATACGCACATATTTAGCTGATACCGTATAATTCAGTCTCTTTAATGTTGCTAAGTCGTTTTGATTTCAAATCAAAAATTTAATTTAATTTATACATATTATATGTATATATATATATATATATATATATATATATATATATATATATATATATATATATATATATATATATATATATATATATATATATATATATATATATATATATATATATATATATATATATATATATATATATATATATATATATATATATATATATATATATATATATATATATATATATATAGGTAATTTATTTAACTTCGTCCCAGTCCTTCTTGGTGTTCATCAAGATACTTTATTGCCTTTGTCGCGATTAATTTACTGAGCCATATAGAAAATTGCGCGTGTTCATCCAATCTTAAAGGCGCGTGTTGTTCCACTAAATAGTGCCTTACATCTGAATTTATCACCTATAACGCATGGTATGCTCTTCATGAATGAAGTTTTGGTCATCAATGAAATATCATTTTCCGTAGTACCATAGGATTAAATTTAGATATATAGGTGCAAAGCCAAAGCATTGGTGGTCTTTGCTCCAAAAGTAACTGAAAATTATTTGATACCAACACACGAAGTTCTAAGAAATTATCGATAGAACAGGCGCAGATGATGTAATTACTATACACAACACGATTAGATGAAGCAGTATATAAACAAAGCCCCATTGAATGAAACAGCATAACTATACTTTTGACGAATTTTTTCTATAGATGACTAGGTGGCAGTAGAGGAATAATTGATGCAACAGGGGCAGAAGGTCCAGCTATACTACAGTGAATGATAAATAATCCAGTAGAAGATGTTATATAATTTGCTGGCAATGTAACAATATAGGGAGCGCCATATTATAAGAATATGCCATATATATGGTGCAGTTCGATGACACTATTCAACAAAATCATGCAAACTGTGTTCAGTACAGTGAAGCAACAAAATATGAATGTTCCAACGCCTTTGACAATTAAAATTAAATAAATTAGTGTGGTTTTTTGGCAAAGTGTTGCAACTCAAACCAAGAGATATTATTCCGATAGATCTTTTTGACTAGTTTGGCCTTGTTTTGCGGCTATGTGGTCGCCTTTACTCCAGGCTACAATTTGAATTTGGTTATACAGACTTCACTAATTAAGGATTTCAATCTGATTGATCCTTCTATATTCTTATTAGAAAGCTAGAGAGTTTTTATTTTTATTTTATTTCTTATCGACTGATTGCGTTTCTACCTCCCAAACCACTGGCAATCCATTTGTATCCATTTGTTTACTTTCCACGGTTTCTATTCATCCACCAGTGTCATCGAAATTTAGTTTTTCTGAACCAATTCTGATAGCATCGCAGGTATATAACCTGATATTTGAAGCCATTAACTAGCACTTTTCAAGAGATTCAAACAAAGAAGTTTTATTTAATTTTTTTGTCGTATAGTCAGAGTAATTTTGTTGTAAGCTGTATAGTCATAGTAATAGTCAGTATCGTATAGTATTTGTCGTATAGTCAGAGTAATTTTGTCATAAGTTGCAGCTTAGTTTTGTGGCGGCGATCGATTGTATATATATATAGTCTATTAGGTAACTGAGCAATTATCTAGATTTAATGTTGGAAAGGATTATACAAAGCCATTGAAAAATTGGATGGCATAAATGAGAGGTTGACAAAATCGGGCCCATGGCATACCAAAAGAACTTAACGCCTTGAGCCTTTGCATAACCGCTTAAACTTTTTGATAATCTAAATTAAGCTTTTTTAAGTAACCCGTTCTCATGTTTTAACAACAATTACATTATTGTCATATAGTAGAATAAGTTTATCAAAACCAAGTGCCAACTATTAAATATATGAATTGGTATGTAACTGACCCATTAATATTTTGTAATTTTCTGCTATAGTTACTTTAGTAGTGAACTAAGAAAAAGTCATCTTCCATAAGTTCGATACGTTAAAATAATTGCAAACCTGTTCGTCTATGCCGGTTATATCATATATCTATGAAAAAAAGGCTTTGGTGAACGTGAAAGCTTTCAGATTTGAAATTTTATGCTTTTGGATATTTTGTCTAAATATAGACATTTTTCCAAATCTTTGGATATTATTAAACTTTGAACCAATTTGCTAAATGTTCATTTCAAGTAGTGTATTAAGGTACGGCATTACAGATTTATTCCATGCCGTTGTCCAATTACCAACTAAGGAGTATTTCGAAATAAATTATAACAAATTCAACTGTATTAAATGTCCAGGTTAATGCCGTATATATACCGATGTCTCAAGGTGGTCACTTTAGCCACTTTTATTTGCAAAATAAAAGTCTAGCCACTAGACGCAATATTTCGAAAGAATATTCTACCGACTAGAACATCAAAGTTTTTTCATTGTAATCAATGAACCTAGAAAAGGGCCTCTTATCTTCTCTTTAAAGCAATGCAAAGACTAAACCAAATTTGACAGTGGAATTAAAAACGAAGTTTTTAGAAATTACCCTTTTTGAGCGTCTTACCACAGCCGCTGTAGCGACCATCGCTACACACACAATTAAAATTATTCAGATATTTCGTGCAATTTTCATATAATTCGCTAACACTACATGTACACTGTACATAAATATATATAGAGCGTAAAGTAGCTATTACACATAGCACTCGGTCGCCATGGCCTGATGAGATGACAAATAATTTTTAACTAAATTCCTCATCAGATCGAAACTGAGCTTTGCTTCGCACAACATCCGAATCTGAATAATTAAAATAATGACGTCAACCGTCGTCGTTATACCGCCACCAGCCAATTTGGAAAAGAAATATAAGAAAAATGGGGAGGCCTAGAATAAACTAAGTATTGTTCTTACTAAATGCATCCATCTCAACTAAACATAATACACTTTGACTGTCACCAAATGAACCATATAGTAGTTGCAATTGCTAATTAAAACAGGTAACCTGGACAAGATTGACGATTATCCAGGTCCGATGCCCAATCTGCGTCACTAAATCCATTAATTGAATAATCATCAGTTTTTTCATTGATACGGCACGTTGTGTTACCTTTTTTCCTTGCCATCTGACGTCATACTTATTGAAAGTCTTTGATTCAAGTCACTATAGGTGTTGCCAAACTGCTTACAATCTTTCATTCCGAAACAAGTTAATATTTCTTTTATGTAAGAGGATTGGTCCAGTTCAATGCTGTTTTCATTTTGATGTATAATACGAATACCCACGCATTCCTTGGCAGTACCTAGATCTTTCATCTTGAATTTCGTGCATAAAAATTGCTTAAGCTTGATTAAATTTGGTTCATTTTTCCAGAATATCATCAAGTCATCTATATAACAAACTACCATCAAATTCAATTCTCAATTAAAATAAATCCACGGATCCAATTCGGATTTTACTAAACCGAATTCCTTTAATGCAGTTCTTAGTTTAATATTCCACTGACGTCCAGCTTATTTGAGTCCATACATGGCTTGATTCTCAATATGTTCACCATATTTCTGTGAGAGCCTTTCACCACCAAGCGGGTTTTGTAACGCATTACGTCACTTTTACTTTCGAATTTACCAAATAAGGGTTATCAAATAAGGCATTGCTGCCAACTCAAAGTTGTGAACCTATAAAAAACACCCTTTATAAACAGATAATTTCTGTAAGGGTCCAACTTAACCTTAAAGTCGCAAAAACTACCTCAATGGGCGCATCGCTTTGATGGTAGGTTTCTTCCCAAAATTTGGTAAAATTAACTTACCATTGCTTTAAAGTTACCGGTTGTTTCAGTAAAAAATTGTTCGATGACGGTCCAAATTAGCGATGACTTTGCTTTGATTCTCCAGTTTGGTCATTTTATTTAAATGCTATTGTGGGATATTAAAGCTTGGCTTTTAATAAATCCCCTATGGGATTTGAACTCAGTAAATCGTCCTTTTATACTTGGTACTTTTTGTTTTCAATTGACTCGATTTCTGAAGGACATGCAATATGTTTATTTTATTAGCAGCATCGGTTTCCATCAGGATGAAAAGGGAGACCTTAAACGGTAGTTTGGTTTAGCATATACGAGGCAATCCCACTTTAAAATTGTTGAATGCATTTTGTAAATTGCCTTGAAGATTATAGGTATTTATTGTAGTGTTCATTGTTTGTATGTGAAAGACTCTTTCCATAATGCGAATAAACACGAATTGATCTTGTAGTAAGTGTATAGATTTGTTAGAAACCGAATTGTTATTTAGATGGGTGAACTATTAGAAGACTGTAAAACGTGTCTGCTCTTATGGAAGATCTATACGGGGATTTTTATTAATTTATTAAGAGTATTGTCATATTGTAAATTCCATGTTTTAATGATGCTGAAATTTTAGCCAATAGTTGACGAATTTTGAAGTATACATTGCAGAAGTTGAATGTATCAGATGCAGCAGGGTGAATTCGCGAGTGCTTAAGTTATATAGCAGTTTTACTAAGGCTGCTTTGTACAATAGATAGTTGATGTTATTTAATGTTTCGGGGGTCAGCTTAGCCTGGACATTGCATCAGCTTGATTATTTATTTTGTTCTGGTTTGAACAGTAAACTGAAATTGGTACAAATTCCATTAAAAAAAATGTTAATTAAAGACGAAGTAAATTTAAAACCATATAACAAGGACACCATTTCCTTAACAACAATGTATTAAACATTATACTGAAAACATTGTATAGCTTAAAACCAAAACACAATTTTTGGTTTTACGAAAAACGAAAAATTAAAATTTTTAACCATAGAATCTAAATCAATGTTGATCTATCTTAAAAATTCTCTTAATATTATTATACAGCCCAACATAATTACTAAATATACATATTAATGAGATTTTGTAACGTCCCCCCGCATATATAATATAAAATTCTTTCTCCCTATGTATAGTCCATTGATTTTAAAAGATGGGGCTTATCAGTATTGCAAATTTTTTCCAATGAAACAAAAACATGAAAATTTAATTTTGTTTTTCTTAAGAATGTTTATAAAAGAACAATCATTTTAAAGATAACAGATGGAAAAATTATTAAAAATTATTAATTTTTTGGCGATACTATGTGGACAGACCAAAAATTGTCTGGCTAGGATTTTCAACGTGTATACACGTTTTGAAGGAACGTTTTTAAATTATAACGGTTTATTTAATTTTCGTGGAATTTAAATATTTTGTTGTAAGGTATAGAGCGATGTGTTGGACTTGGTGAGGTGGTATCATGCCTAGCAACAAAAATTTTTTGATTTGTTAATTATTCATCTATTTACTTTTATATATATATATATATATATATATATATATATATATATATATATATATATATATATATATATATATATATATATATATATAATAGGGTGCTATTGCTATACATATTTATTTATTTTTTTGATTTATTGTTCAATTATGAGTGTTGTGCCGAGATTATAATTTTAGTAATGATACGCTTTTCAAATGTGACACATGTCACAGAACATATATATGTACATATAGTACAATGACAAGTTAAACTGTTGTATGCTTTATATGAATCAAAGTTGGTTGTCAAATTATTAATGTATAGGATTGATATGTTAGCCTATAATCGATATAATTTTTAATGTCAATGCATAGCTAATCAAGTAATTACTTCGATTGTAATAGATAACATAAAACCGATAACAATAACAATAATATATATATATATATATATATATATATATATATATATATATATATATATATATATATATATATATTATTATTATTATTTATAGGTTATATTACAACAATTTTAGAAAAAGTTCCTGGTTTAATCATTATAATCCTAATCGTTCTATACTCGCACAATCAACAGTGACTTATTGATGATGATAATCTGATTCATTCACCTATCTTTAGTAGTGGTCTGATTGGGCTAAAAATACATCTAAAATAGGATATTTTGACTTTATAAACTATTAAATTGCATTTAAATTATTTAATTAATTCTTAGCTGCTGAGGCCAAATTGAATCAGTTTTTGCTTTAATTCGATCTGTTTCAAAATTGAAAAACTCAAAATCCGTAATAGTGTTCCGATTCAGGTCAACTGCACCTCTAAGAATTGGTCTTGTTATGCACATAAACTGTACCAAAGTTAATTTAAATCGCTTAATTATTTCTTAGCTGCTGAGGCCTATTTGTATTAAGTTTTTGCTCATTCAGTTAAATTCAAGTGGTCTCAAAATCAAAAAAATAAAAACCTGTAATAGTGGTCTGATTGGGCTCAATGATACCTCTGAGAATAGGTTTTCGTCAGTATATTACTAGGTTCAAAATTCATTTAAATCGTTCAATTATTCCTTAGCTGCTGAGGCCTATTTCTATTCAGTTTTTGTTTAGATTCAAGCGGTTTCAAAATCAAAAAAATAAAAACCTGTAATAGTGGTCTGGTTGGGCTCAATGATACCTCTGAGAATAGGTTTTTTTCAGTATATTAACTGGTCCAAAATTCATTTAAATCATTCAATTATTTCTTAGCTGATGAGGCCTATTTGTATTCAATTTTTGCTTAAACTCAAGCGGTTTCAAAATCGAGCAACTTAAAATCCGTAATAGTGGTCCAATTTGGGTCACCAATACCTTTAAGAATAGGTCTTGTTATGCACATAAACTGTACCAAAATTCGTTTAAGTCGCTTTATTATTTCTTAGCTTCTGATACCTATAATTGAATCCGTTTCTGACTTAAATTCGAAGTACAATGCTATAATAATAAATTTTTACTTTCAGGAGCATCCAGATCAGTATGAGTTTGCACAAAAACAAGTTGTTGATGTCACCAGGTAGGTTTTAATTTTATATAAAATTAATTTTGATTCAAAATGGTTATATTGATATCGGCCAGAATGAATCTGAAATTTACTCCATATATTTTTAAAGTTTAGAAAAAAACTTTGTGAGTAATAGCAGATATTTTATGTTTATCAGGTTTACACCAAGACCTTAGACCAAGATGTCTACTTCTATACGCTACTTGAGTCGTAATTTCCCTTTTGTTCCCACTATACTTTGTTATAGAGGTATTCAAATGTTGATGTTGTTGTGGCAGTCATTGGTTTGTGGTCAGTTAGGATGTAAAAGAAACATATGGGGTTTCAGTTGCATAACTTTTCTCAGAGCGTGTTGAAGCAAATAAGCAAAATAAAAAATCTGGATTCTGGGGTAAGTTCAAATGAAGAATTGTTCGCTCTTTTGATCAAGAGAACAAAGAAGTTTGTTTATTAGAGTTGGTTGTTTACATACAAGTTTATGTAAACAACCAACACAGGAACACAGTTCTTTAGGCAGATGATTTCATGACTGGAAAAATTCAGAAACGTTGTGCCGAATTAACATTTTTATATATTTGAAACTATAAAATTGATTAAATTCTATTAAAAAGATCAGCATGTACATATTTTAACACTCATGTTATCGGACCAGTGGTTGAACATATAATCTCGAATACCATTTTTAATAAGGTATAGAAACGAAATAATAAAATATTAGGCCACAAAATCTACCTGTTGTAAAACCATGGTTGAGATGGTAAACATTTCGCAACATTTCTGATCATAATTATATCCTTCTTCAAAATTTTCGATATGTTTAGCTGATTAAATTTTTTCTTTTGCTAAACTGCTGTTCTATATAAAATGGTGTTGATGGCATATTAAAAAATAACCTTTAGTCTGTTCCATGTCAAGTTTCAAACATTGAACTTAATGAATATTTTATGGTTGGTCTTGAGAATCGTTTACTGCAAATACGAGTATATATACAGTCAACCTTTCTTACACAAATATAAAAAAAATTCAGCTTAATGCTTTCTGGAAATTTTTCAATTTAAAATGATGTTTTATTCTTGTTATTGTTAAGTGTAAAATCAGATAGATCCAAGAAAACTGAAGAAAATGTAAGTTGTGCTTTGGGATGATAATGAATCCAATAATAATAGACGATGTGTTGGAAACATCTTGTAGAAGAATATTTTATCAAACAGTTAAATTTTACTTATTCCGCAGTTATTGTTAGCGTCTGGAGATAAGTCGAAAATAATCTATGAACTATATACCAACTGTACGAACATATTGTTGGTTAGATTCATTTTCAAACCATGCATTGCCGTTGAATAGAAACTTTTGTCTGCATATAAACTTTAGTATTTTTTTTATATAGTGATCTATCTGTAGACATCTACTATAAACATCTTACTATAAACAAAAACAGAATTACGGAACAGGCGGCGATCTTTGAACAATCAGCAAGGTTATGTGATGGTTTTATTGATTTCAAAAAAATGCGATACGTATTTAAGTTTAATACGTTTAAACTTAACTTAAATGGGTTTTGAAATAGCAAATATTTATTTTTAAATTGGATTATGTATGAACGTGGACCATCTCTTTATTAATATATTGATGTAAATATTATGGAAAATTTCCCTATTAAAAATTACTCTACATTTAGGAATTTGTGCACAAAAAAAAAATCCAACCAAAATTAGTCTAGACTTAATCACAAATATGGCTGATGCTATGTGCGGATACGTTATTATAGTTTTTATTATTTTAACACTAAAATATTTTCAAATTATAAAGCGACTATAACGATTTTTTGGAGAACTTTGGTCACGGATAACATTTCCAAATACCACGAAAATAAAAGTAAACTAAACCATTTTACTCTAGTAAAAATTACTGTTCTTTCGCGCTACTATCACCCAGTTCTTTTCCAGTTTATTGTTTTCCATCCGATTTTACTTTTCCTTTGTGGGTTTCAATCCATAATAAGGATGTTTTATACTGTGGTTTACTTAGTATCTTCAATCCATATCTATTTTTGTTTTCTTATTTCGGTGTCAATGTATAACTTTCTGGTGATTATGTGTATAGTTCAATGTTTGTAATAATGTTCGGATAAAAGTCACCTGACGTTTTTGTATGGTTTTATTTAATATGTTATTACACCTGATACCCATAAAATAGTACTAATTATATACCTTCCATACAAATCCATTACTATTTGACCCTCAAGTTATACCAAGTCTTTATTTGAGAATCAATTTCTGTCGTGTCATGGACTGCGCTAATTGCTGTATTTATTATAGCAATATCCATTGCTAATCACTTGAATGGCGCTTCAACGTTGGGGTTCTTTGCTGCAATTGCTCTTCGGCAATTGACCAAATAGAACCGTTCTCCGGTTTAATTGATGTCCAAATATGATCTAGATTTATCATTATGGCTCTCCTGGACGATCTTTTTGACTCACTTTACTAGTACCACGATCTGTTGTTTAATTGTATTACCATCAGCCGATATTCAAAGTCTTGGGAGCAATCCATTCTCTATTTTGAATGATTGCCGCGGATTTAGCCGCAATTTTATGCCACTGTGGCCTCTGCATTGCACCAGTTACTTCTTCATTGGGGCTCATCGGTTGGTCTTCCGCTAGTTGTTTTTTTATCCATCTCCTTCTACGCCGACTCTGATCCATGTAATTAGTGCAGGGTAACCCTTTTCCTTCAGTCTTACATAATGCTTACAATGGACATTATGCAGCCTCCTAGATTTCCATCGACGTTGTTAGACTAGAACCCCCTATACTATGTTTGGTTTTAGACGAGTAGGCCTGCAATCATTCAATTCATCTTGCAATCTTTCCCTCTGGTTCCTTGAAGTGCATTAGCCTGTTAAGTACAGTATGGTGTGTGTACGAAAATGGAACTTCTTCTCATACAGGGTTTTATGAAAGTGTCTGCTGCTATCTATCACCGCTAACTGTTTTCACAGTCGAGTTATGAAATAATTGTTCAAAATTGGAAAGATGTAGAGCTTTTCCTTGAGTTGTTACGAACGCGTCTTGATGTTCTTTCGTCTATTTGAACTTTTATAATTTTCAGTTAATTGATTTAGGTTTCGTGCAACATCTGCGATGCTGAGACCAAATCGTCGATATTACTAACATGGTCCTAGGAATTTCCTCAACTCATTGACATTCGTTTATACTCCTTTACTCGATAATATATGATAAAATTTAAACGGTTCTTTGAACCGTTATGTTCATCATTATAGCTAAGGCGTTACATAATTAAAAAGGCATTTCTCGAAATTGGTACAAGCTATTATCTGCAAGAAGGGCCGTTTACTTTTTATCGCCCGCATGAATTGCCAATACCCGCTTTTAAGATCCAACGTACTGAATATGTTGGCTCATGAAAGCGTATCCAATGTGTCATCAAATCAAGGCAATGAGTAACTGCGTTTTTTTTAGTCACATCGTTGAGAGGTAATCATTACCGAACCTCGTCATATCATTCTTCTTTTTAACAAGTACAACTAGAAAAATTCAAGGGCTGTTCAACTGCCCGATGATTCCGTTATGTTCAATTGTTTAAACCAGTTCTTCGGCCTCTTGTTGTTTCGCTAGTGATAATTATCTTGGGACTTGTTGGATAGGAATAGTATTTCCTATATTGATACGGTGTTGAATGATATCAGTTTGCACTATGTATATCGTCATTGTTGATGGAAAAGACGCTGGCTTACTCTTGTAGAGCATTCGTTATGCTGCTTCAGTTGTAGGGAGATGTATAATGAATGAATAATCCTTTTTTTAGGATGTAGTGACTTACCATCTTGCACACTAGGCTCGCAATTTGCGATGAAGTTGACTTTCTCAGCTTTCCCAATCACTTCCTTTTCCATAACCTTCCTTGAAACCCTTCCATCACACTTACTGCCGGTCTCACGTTTATTTTTCTCACTAGGCTTTCTAGTAGCGGCACCCCTAAATTGCGCCACTTTAATACATTCTCTTTCACATTAAGAGACATCTGATGCTTTGTCATAAAATCTAACCTCAAGATGCATTGATCGGTTACTCTGACAACTTTAAAAGTTTAAATTGATGAACAAACCGTATTTCTCCACTTACTCAACATTATCCACTTATTCTTAAGGTGTCATACCATGACGTATGACAAATTCGGTAGCTCCTGTAAATCCAATGTAAAAGTGCATGCTTTCCACTTTGAAGCGTGCCCTTAACAACCAAACTGTTGCAGTGCTTGCATATATAGCTGGAAAGTTATAACGGAAAAGATCGGAAATCAGTTTTTGGTTTTTTACAATTTCTGATAAAGTAACGGGATTTTTTAAACTTTAAAATAATTGGACCGAGAAAAGAATCTTCGGCGTCCAGCACCCTGTACACCATACGCTTTATCAGTTGTTAAGAATTGACCAGAAGCATTTTTATAGGTGATAGTTGTTGGTAATTTTACTAATGACCATATCCTTGCAGGATACGTCCCTTATTGTGTGCGCTTACTTCAAATTTCATCATTTTACCATTTACATTTAGACTTCAATAAAATAGAACATTCGAAGTAAAACTCGGGTATGACATTTTTTAACTATAGTCCTTTAACCATATTTAAGATTTTCCAATTTGACATCACCCTCGTTTTGAATTAATATTTCATTATTTCTCTTTTTTGTCTTTTTTTGGGTGTGTCAAGATGGCACAACAAAGAACATAGTATTCGCACTTTCCGTTACTTTGTTATATACTCTTATTCATCAATAATTTATAGCAAGATTCTTGTTCAAATATTGTGAAATCTGATATCTTCTTCGTGCATGTAATTATGTTATATATATATATATATATATATATATATATATATATATATATATATATATATATATATATATATATAAAAGTTTGAAAAACAAAAAACAAACTTGACGGAGATGATGATAGAAAGGCTTAAGGCTATACAATATAATCAATTATAGACCAATAGTTGTGGTCTTAGTGTTAACCCACTGAAGACTGAGTTAGTTTTTTTTTTCAGGAAGTACACAGTTCCTCGCTTTGACCCTACAACTCTCAATGGAATTGTTTTGAACATCGCAGAAAAAGTGAAAGTCTTTGGTCTCATTTTGGATAGTAAACTAAGCTGGAAGCCTAATATTCTGGAAAGAGTAAAAAAGGCTACGATAGCACTCTACTCCTGTAAAAATGCCATTGGAAAAGGATGAGGGCTTAAGCCTCACATTGTGTTTTAGCCTCTGCAGTTAGACCAGTGTGGCCCACCTTAAATACAGGGGCGAATCAAAAGTTGCTGATTAAAGTGCAAAGAACTCCTACCTTGTGTATTAGTGGTGCACTTAGAAGCACTCCTGCTCAAGCACTAGAAATTCTCTTTCATCTCATACCTCTGAATACCCTGGCTAAAAGCAAGTGGCTGCTAGTACAGCCATTAGGCTTAAATCAATTTCTATGTGGTTCTGTAACATTATGGGACACTCATCTATTCTAACGAACAAAGAAATCTCCAAATATATCGACTACACCATCTCGACATCATACCTCGAGGTTAAATTTATAACTGATATTCTTCCCAGAGAGGACTGGGTGAATGAAACAATTTTAAAGACAGGCTTTATTAACTTTTTTATGGTGAAAATTGATGGAAAGGTCGGCGGAGGGGTTTTCTGCGAAGAACTAAATGTACATTTCTCTTTCCGCCTCCCTGATCATTTTTCAGACAAAGCTTATAGCACTCAAGGAACCCATAGACTGGATGAAGTATCATGTAATATCTGTAAGAGATATTGGCATTTTTATGGACAGTCAGGCTGCTATTTAAGTTTTACAAACAGGCTTTATCACGTTTGAAAGTAGCCCGGAGTTGTCTTTCATATCTTAACGAGATGGCTGAATAGTTCAATATCCATCTTATATGGGTGCCAGGGCATTTAAATATTATGGGGAATTTGAAAGCCGATGAACTTGCGCGACAAAGCCTCATCTTACCGTGCCATGTGGAAATTGAAGTAATACTTGCTACATGCAAATTGCTCCTTAAAGAAAAAGCTCATAAAGTTATAAACAATAGATGGGCAAATTGCACCTTATGTGTAAATACTATAGGCAGATTTGGCCTAATCTGAACTTAAAAAGGTCTAATCAGCTAATATCTATGCAACGGCATAATATATTAGCACAGTTGTGGGTGTCATTAGTGGACACTGTCTTATTGGAAAGCATGCCAGCAGACTTGGTGTTTTCTTTCATGATTATTGTCGAAGCTGTAACGACAAAATTGAGAGTTAGAGATATCTACTGCCTCATGAGAAGCCCAAATTGGTTATAGTAGGGCAGTGCGGAGAAGCAATTTCTGTGGTAAGGCTACGGACCATATGTGTCTGTAGCTCGTCCTTTTGTTGGGCGGCCACCTAAAACTTGGAACTGGTTTACATTACCAACAAAGAATCCAAGTGAATTAATTGACAAAAATATAGTTTATTTTGACTATAGCGATGACGTCAATGAAGTAAACATTTATAAATGGTCCCTAATGAAATAATACAGTACTAAAAGTGACCGAAGAATTTGCGGTAACTCTTTATTGGCCTTGTAAGAGTATTTATACGAAAGTTCAACATCATGTAAATATTTAGAAATAAGTTTTTTAGCATAGTTTACATATATATGAGTATTACTTTAATCAAAATACGTTTTAGAGGTACTTAATCATTCCCATATAGGGTAATTTATCTCATATAACAACCCATGTCAAGAAAATCTATCGGAACCATGGAAATGATTAACTATTCAAATCAAATATTTCATGCTATTTATATTCACAAATTCTGATCATCGTTTGCATGTAATTGATTAGTAAATATATAAGCTTATTACTTTGATAACGTTTTGGAAAATAATTTAATCCCTATACCTATATATACAAGATTATGAATTACGTTTCAATGATTTTGAGATTATGTAGCATAAAAACTAAGCTTATGTGTGTGTGTATTAAACTGCTTTGTGTATAATTTATGTTTGTGATTGTAAAACGCATTTATAACAGGGAGTCTCGCAAGTATGGTTCATACTTTGTGGAAAGTTAATAAAGCCCGCAGACAACAAGATGTTGTCGGCCTCCATACAAGATGTTGAAATCTTTATTCCATGCCTTCTTTATACATTAAGCCAACTATATTTAGAAAAATTTTTAAGCCACAATATGTGGTTTCAATATAGTAAATGTCGTAGGTTGGATATAATTGAAATTTTTTCTTTTTCAAAATGCTTGATATTTTCTTTCATTATGTGATGTCCACATCTGGCTGAGTGCTTGGGTGTATGCGGTATAGTAATTTTTCTAGCTTCTAATTTTAATAAATAATTATTTTGTGAAATGTTAAACTTAGAGATCATTTCAAGTTTTCTTCTATTGCGAGTCAATTGGTTCATTCATACTTATATCTAAACGCTCGCAAATTATAACCATACACTCTTCCGTATCCTGTCCTACACACTAAAAAATTGCGCATGTAGTTTAATGTCCAATATTATTTACTATAGTTGACAATTATTTTGTCTTCCGTGACATGGTATTGCTGGTATTTCTGTTCCGTAAGAACGGCGTTGATTTTAGTTTAAATTCGCCAAAATTTAATTCTGGTTAACCTTTGAGAACGTGTTTAAAAGTGTGATTGGTCGATAATTATTTGGGTCAATGTGTGTATTTTTCGCATTGATCAGGGAAAAGTCAATTAGTAATTATTGAAGTAATGCATCTAGAAACACTTCTCGATATCATCAATACTAAGTAGCCAATTTCTAATACTCTTTTCGAATTATACATGGCGTATGTTTGCGTATCATATTAAACCAATACGGAGCCATGTATAAATAAAATCTTCTATACACTTTTCATAATTACAAAGAATACTGGCAAATCTTTTAGGGTTCCTTAACTTATTAGTATGAGTTATCCGATTATGGTGGCTAATACTACGAACAAAGAACAATTTTAGGACTTTATAAACGTAAAGATACTTTAATGAAAGAATGTTTAATTGCGAAAAAGGGGAACTGTGGCGGTGATTCGAGGACAGTCATAGATTAACTTAACAATCCATTTCTGTGCAATCTAAAGATCTTCAATGTTTAAAAAATAAGTACCACCCTAAGAGGAGATACCATACATTAACAGCATCAAGTTCAAAGCAGTGAGACGCCAAATTGTTCTTATCGCACAAGTATTCATGATACGTGATAGAATCTGAGGCCACTGTAGTGGATGAAGATCCAAAATGTAAGAATATGGATTTATTACTAATAGTAAGTCTGTTGTAATAAAACCATTTACTAAGTTCTGTTAAATTCGTACTAAGTGATTGTTGAACATTATAATTTGTGTCCATTTGAGAATATATTAAAGCTAGGTTATCAGCAAACGCAGTAGCATGGCCAAGGAGATTTATTTAAAATATAGAATTAAAATATATTAAAAACAATAGTGGTCCCAGTACAGAACCCTAAGGTACATCATAGCTCAAATTTCCCGGAACACTAACCGCACCATTTATTTTAACAAATTGCCTACGATTTCGAAGGTAGCTGCTGAACCAGTCTAAAACCTTACCTCAAAAACCTAGTCTTTATAATTTAGCCAGAAGAATGCTATGGTCAACGGTGTCAATATATGTGACTCAGAAAATTTAGAAGACCATCTTCCGTGGATTTTCCTTCTCTGAACCCGAACTGCTTATCATTTAAAAATGTAATATGGTCGAGATAGCCACTCTCCAAGCTCAAGTTGAAAAGGTATTCCAGAACGTCTACCAAAAACCAAGAGCTGCTAAAATTCTTCGGAGTACCAAGAATAAATCGATTTCTATCATCCAGAACTGAGTTAGAACTGTTAGGTGGCAAGGAGATGTTAGTAAAAAATGCATTAAATTCATTTGATATATCCATAGGACAAGATATCAGGGTATGTCTGTTTGATGCTTATAAATTTGAGTAATTTGATCTCTGCGATGGTTTCTACCTAAAACGTCATCTATGATTTTCCACACAATCTTGGAATCAGTGCCTATTTGCTCAAACTTACTTCGGTAATAATTACATTTAACACTTTTAACTTTTAAATTAACAGTACGCGAAAGATCTATAGTGTACTTTGTCAATCTAACATTGTCTGGATATCGTCGCAATTTCTTAGAGAATTTTTTTAATGTAGATATTTTGCCACATTACAATCAGAATCACTTAAAACTGATCACTGAAACCCAATTTTTCATTTGTAGATAATTTCTAAGTTTGGTGGATATCTGGAAACAAATGTGCAACGAAATCAAATTATGATCCGAAAAATACAATGGTAAACTATCTACAATAAATTCATAAGTACCATCAGTTTTTACAAACACATGGTCGAGACAAGCTAGATCCCTAGTTAGTTCATTTAGCAGACTGAGAAGCCCATTAGAAGCCAGCATAGATAAACAGTTAAAGGCCACGAAGTAGTTGAGAATGCTAACAATAATATCACCTATAGGACTAACAATCTTGCTATTGTTAAGTAAACGCAGCAAATTCTCCAAATCATTAAAAAATGTACTAATATCTTTGTTATGGAAGCGATAAATACACACAAATGTCCAAGCTTGATTATCAAATTGAATATTAACAATAAGAATTTCCGCTGAAGTCCAGTTGTACAGATGAATAGAGAAATTTGCACAATTTCTATTGATTACAACATGCATTGAAATTATAGTTTGGTATAGATGAAACTCGTCACTTTCATGAGAATAGATTCAAGTTTCAGACAAAAAAATCAAAGCTGGTTGAGTATTTAGGATGTAATGCAGATGCTTTCAATACTAGCAACACACACAACAGCTACCAGTTGTCGTTACTTGTGGAGTTTGAGGAATCGTTATTTCGGTTTGATACGCATTTTAAGATGGTATATTGTCATGTCAGGATGTACTTTTTGCTATTATTATATTTTTAGACTTTTTTAAGTAATATTATAGATATTTAAATAAATGTCCAGCGTTCCCATCTGTGACCCGTAATTCCCATCTGCTCAAACGAGATTAAATATTTTAATCCAAAAGAATTTCCATTGAAAATAATTTTTTGCTACATTAACTTCAAATATTAAATACAAAAAAGTATTCTCATCCCGGTGCTTAGCCCTTTAATGCAATGTTTATTTTCAAATTACAATACAAGTTGTTGTGCATGAATTTGTGCTTTGAGTTATCATCTGTGTGGTGAAAATTACGGTAAACCACGACAAAACCGGACCAAACAATGACTTGTACTTTTTTTTTTTTGCACAATGGATTTATCGATTAGGTATGGTTGGTTAGTTGTTGTTGGTAGTTCAGTGAGTTATATGTTACAAGTGATATGGTGTAGTTTGAAGTGATAATGGACGATTTTTATATTAAAAGTGAAACTAAAAAATTTTGTTTTAGTGGTAAGCTACTTCAATTATTAAATTTTAAATTTGCTGGTGACATGGAAATGTGAAAAATATTAAATATTATGTAAATTTTTATTTGGTTTTTATTCTAAAATTTGTGCGTAATTTAGGCCATAATGTTATTTACAATAACCGGTTTTGAATATATAGAGTGGAATTTTTTTTTTGTCTTATGCAGATGAAATATTAATTTTTGGTTCAAATTAAATTACATTTTGGTATTTAATATTATTTATAGTAACCAGTAAATATGAATATTGTTATTACTTGATTTCTAATAAAAAATGCGAGTGTTTAGCCTAAAGATGTTAGTTATTCGCAAAAACCTGATAACAATTTATGAAGTGAAAAATTTTTTAGCTTGTGTAGTTGAAATAAAAAAATGTATAGCGATACGCGTCCATTTTTTTTGTCATTTTAAATGGTTCTGTTTGGTATTTGAACGGTTTTTAATTTGATAACATTTTTGGTATAAAATACCAACTTTAGTGGTAAAATATGTTTAGTTTTAGAGAAATATTTTTGAGTTTCTCGTATTAATCGCTTCTTCTATACTATCACTTACTTTTATTTAATTGATATTCCTTGATCATCACATCTAAGAGTTCTAAAACATCTAAAACATTGAAATGCGATAATGTTGTTTGGAATATTTTGTGAACTAGAATATATGTATATATATATATATATATATATATATATATATATATATATATATATATATATATATATATATATATATATATATATATATATATATATATATATATATATATATATATATATATATATATATATATATATATATATATATATATATATATATATTATATTATTCTAGCTGTACCCTCCCGCTTTGGTGGTAAATTACAAGTAATTTTTTTTTATAAGATTAATTTTTTTAATTAAGGATTATATATAATTTTTTGTATTTTAATAAATTAAAATTATATTGAGAAATTAAATATTTTTAACTATACAAATATTCTATATTGATTTTCTCCAATGCTTTTTGGTATACAATATTTTTTGTTGTCCTTCAGGTGCGTAAATTTATAACGATGAAGGCTTTCCTATATACGTTAGCATCCAACATATAATTGACCGGTCGGAAAGCATGGATATTCGAAATTTAAACCATAAACTTGAAGTGATTGATCTTGTGTTTTGTTTATGGTAATAGCTAAAGCTATAGGCGCATTGAGAATTATCTTCTTTTAAAACTAAATGGTATATCTGATGGAATTATTGAAATGCGTTGGATTAAAACCTCTTCACCTTTGTATTCACTAGTTAATATGGTTGCTCCAATTATACTTATATCGTGTACAAGTGTATAGAATTTTAACATTGGTGTCGAGTAATGGATCATAATATTTATATTTTGTGGAAACCAGTTCTGTTTTTGAATACAATCAACTGTTGCGATGGTATGGTTGGAAATTTTGTTATTATTTTCAAAACCAATACTTTGGTGTGTTTACACCAAATTTGTTATTTTGCATAATAACCTCTATATTGGTGATGATAATACTTTTATGTATCATATCTACTCGGTGTAACATTGTTATCGTATTTCAATTATTATCGCATTTCAATTGGTCATATAAATCGTCTTGTCCAAGGCCAAATTTAAATGTAATTGTAATTTTTGCGTTCATCTACAATTATTTTTGTTTTTATCTAATCGCATATAGTGATACTCGTATAATATATTGCGTTTCAATTCCACCCAAAAGCAAATAACATCTTTTCCTGTGGTGGTAGTATTAATATGGTAGTATTTTATTTTGTATTCATGTAATTTACATTTACTGATTTAAATTTTGCGTACATACCGAAAGTTATAATTTTAATTTTTTTTTATGGTGATTCTTGTAATTCGCAAGAAATACTGATGCATTCTTGTTAATTATATATAGAAAAAAAATTGTTCATAGTTTAGTGCAAACTGCAGGCAGTACTTTAGTATCAAATCATCGAATCATCGTTTCAAATCCATCTTGGGCAAATCAAGTCGATAGCGATTCCGTAAATTCCACAGCGCACGGTAGCTGGCGGCTGTGGTGTGTAGTTGCTTTCATTACTGGCAACACACACAACAGCTACCAGTCGCCGTCAGTTGTGGAGTTTTCGGAATCGTTATTTCGGCTCGATACGCATTTAAGATGGTATATTGGACGATGATAATCGTTGTTTGCTGCTATTGGGTATAGTCCTGTCAGGATGTACTTTTTGCTATTTCGGGTGTGCAATTTTTAGACTTTTTTAAGTAATATTATAGATTCTTAAATGTCAAGCGTTTCCATCTGTGATCAGTAATATAGCTTAACATGTAGCGGGGTCGTTTCAACCCTCAATTTATTGTTATTACATATATTGACTTCTGTGTCAGCTTGGTATGTTGACAGGTTGTATTTTTGTTGTATACATTTGTTTTTGTTTCAACTTGGATTTATCTTTTAAGATGAGATCTTTGTTTCGTCATGGTTTTTAGAATTACTGTGTGTACTTATACGCTTACATTATTGTTTGGTTTTGTGTAAATCGAATTTGAAGAGTCCCGGTTTGACTTTCATTTGTCCGCTGCACAAAATATGGAATTATGTTTTGTTGTTGTATGAAGAGTGGAGTCACAAAATAAAAATAATTTGAATAAAGGTGGCCGAGTAGTCAATAAGTTTGAAGTCGCTTTCATAGAAAAATTCTGCAGAATTTTTTCAGTAATATTTCTTCGGCAAAACATAACGGAATTAAATATTGTTTATCTTTTTAAGTAAATTCCGAAAGTGTATACCAACTTAAAATTGAATTTTATTATTTATTACTAAAATATTACTAAAAAAGATAAACAATATTTAATTCCGTCATGTTTTTCCGAAGAAATATTACTGAAGAATTCTGCAGAGTTTTTTTATGAAAGCGGCATGAATGATTTTGTTGCATAGCACAATTCCAATAATGTTTACGTAAGTAGGTTGATCATAATTTGATCATAATACTGTCACATTATTATATTATTATATTATTATATTATTATATTATTATATTATTATATTATTATATTATTATATTATTATATTATTATATTATTATATTATTATATTATTATATTATTATATTATTATATTATTATATTATTATATTATTATATTTTTATATTATTATATTATTATATTATTATATTATTATATTATTATATTATTATATTATTATATTATTATATTATTATATTATTATATTATTATATTATTATATTATTATATTATTATATTATTATATTATTATATTATTATATTATTATATTATTATATTATTATATTATTATATTATTATATTATTATATTATTATATTATTATATTATTATATTATTATATTATTATATTATTATATTATTATATTATTATATTATTATATTATTATATTATTATATTATTATATTATTATATTATTATATTATTATATTATTATATTATTATATTATTATATTATTATATTATTATATTATTATATTATTATATTATTATATTATTATATTATTATATTATTATATTATTATATTATTATATTATTATATTATTATATTATTATATTATTATATTATTATATTATTATATTATTATATTATTATATTATTATATTATTATATTATTATATTATTATATTATTATATTATTATATTATTATATTATTATATTATTATATTATTATATTATTATATTATTATATTATTATATTATTATATTATTATATTATTATATTATTATATTATTATATTATTATATTATTATATTATTATATTATTATATTATTATATTATTATATTATTATATTATTATATTATTATATTATTATATTATTATATTATTATATTATTATATTATTATATTATTATATTATTATATTATTATATTATTATATTATTATATTATTATATTATTATATTATTATATTATTATATTATTATATTATTATATTATTATATTATTATATTATTATATTATTATATTATTATATTATTATATTATTATATTATTATATTATTATATTATTATATTATTATATTATTATATTATTATATTATTATATTATTATATTATTATATTATTATATTATTATATTATTATATTATTATATTATTATATTATTATATTATTATATTATTATATTATTATATTATTATATTATTATATTATTATATTATTATATTATTATATTATTATATTATTATATTATTATATTATTATATTATTATATTATTATATTATTATATTATTATATTATTATATTATTATATTATTATATTATTATATTATTATATTATTATATTATTATATTATTATATTATTATATTATTATATTATTATATTATTATATTATTATATTATTATATTATTATATTATTATATTATTATATTATTATATTATTATATTATTATATTATTATATTATTATATTATTATATTATTATATTATTATATTATTATATTATTATATTATTATATTATTATATTATTATATTATTATATTATTATATTATTATATTATTATATTATTATATTATTATATTATTATATTATTATATTATTATATTATTATATTATTATATTATTATATTATTATATTATTATATTATTATATTATTATATTATTATATTATTATATTATTATATTATTATTATTATTATATTATTATATTATTATATTATTATATTATTATATTATTATATTATTATATTATTATATTATTATATTATTATATTATTATATTATTATATTATTATATTATTATATTATTATATTATTATATTATTATATTATTATATTATTATATTATTATATTATTATATTATTATATTATTATATTATTATATTATTATATTATTATATTATTATATTATTATATTATTATATTATTATATTATTATATTATTATATTATTATATTATTATATTATTATATTATTATATTATTATATTATTATATTATTATATTATTATATTATTATATTATTATATTATTATATTATTATATTATTATATTATTATATTATTATATTATTATATTATTATATTATTATATTATTATATTATTATATTATTATATTATTATATTATTATATTATTATATTATTATATTATTATATTATTATATTATTATATTATTATATTATTATATTATTATATTATTATATTATTATATTATTATATTATTATATTATTATATTATTATATTATTATATTATTATATTATTATATTATTATATTATTATATTATTATATTATTATATTATTATATTATTATATTATTATATTATTATATTATTATATTATTATATTATTATATTATTATATTATTATATTATTATATTATTATATTATTATATTATTATATTAACAACAGTTAATTAATTTATTAACTTCTAGCAGCATGGAGATGGAATAATTAATTTGTAAATTGCAGACGGAAACTAATGCTATTAATTACAGTCTACAGCTAAGAACAATTACTTCATTAATAAATTTTATTTTTAGGTAACCTTTGCAGATTGCACTTGGATGGTGACACACTGAAGTTGCTGTTACGAGATGACAGAATGCAGAGTAGTTTATTATAATTGTGATTGTGTTGTGTTAACAGTAGTTTGGATACTGGCACTGGGAAATCGGACCAATTCTGTCATTACTGACATATCTTTCCTTTTCTTACCCGACAAAAAACCACCAACTATCAATCGCTTAGATGTCAGTAACCGCGTCGTGTAGATCATAACTAACATCCCATCCACTCCTTCGGTTTACGGTGTATGCTGGTGCCCGGCTTTCCGGTAGTTCCTGGTTCATCCTTGGCCTTATATTCTAATCAATTAATCAATCAATCATAATATTTTTGTGAAATGTGTTTCTGATATAAGGCAAATATCTTCTTTTTTTTGTGTATTTTGAACGAACTTATTACCATTCATGTAACATTCGGGAGCTGTTAAATTGGGTGGCCGTGGAGAACAATCCACTTAACCAGATTTAAAAAAATTTTGTTTTGGAAATATTTCTCATAAATTTTCTATGGTTATTCTAGCAGTAAGTCATGTGGTACCGTCCTTGTGGAATCACATGTTCACCAAACCATTGGCATGTAATTCTGGTCTAACAAAGTTGCTTATAATAATACGATTCACGACAATGTTCGCTAGTGACTTTAATTGAATTTTATACGAGGGTAATTTCAAGTCTTTATGGAAAATACTGGTAAGTGTTAAACTTTGAAGGCTAAATTGGAACTACAGTACTTCCAGTATTTCTGTAACTTCAGTATGATATTTAATTGATGGTTTTGGTAGTTATTTATTTCCCTTTAATTGTCTGCAATGCAATAGTTACCTGTAGCTGCTATAATTCAGTTTGCTTAAAAGACTTTAAAATTATTTTTTTGTTTATTTTTATTTTTTATTTATTTATCTTTTTACGTTCCTCTGGTTAAGGTGGGTTAGGCATGTTACTTATCTTCTATTTATTTCGTTGGTTCTTAGTTCTTATCCACTTATTTTCTCTGACTCAGATTTGTCCGTAAAGTATAAATGAAAATTTTCGGAACTTATCTGGATCAGTTTGTTAGCTCATTTTTCCATTTTCTTTGGGTTTTTCAGTCAAAGAGTTTCTCTTATCTAGAATTTGGGAGCGGAGCTATTATTGTTTTCATGAGACGTTGTACTTTAGTTGCAATTTACTGCAGTGCGGTATTTCGGGGATTTGTACTTGGGAGCTCAACCGGGATCCAAGTAGACAAGTTTCATGGTTTTCTGAGCAATCGTAGTGAAAACGGAAATTGATAACTTAAATTGCTAGTCTCCCTATAGTTAGATATAAATAATGCAACAATATTAATAATGGCTTTTTATAGGAGCTTGAAGTACAGGATGAGTGGAGCAATGCAATGTGCAGATAGATAATCAATAAACTATGATTATACTAATCGAATCTATGGCGTAAAGCAAAGAATATTAAAATTAACCGCGAATGAGTTGGCAAACTTTAGCTCCAGAGAAGATTTGAAACAATGCGAACTAATTTGGGTGACGCAGGAACAGGATTAGTTTTACTATGTAAAAAAGTTGTTGGTAGGAGATGCTAAGCATCTTATACAAGACGAAATCGGAATCGACTATTGGGAATAGATTAAGAATTTTTTGCAAAAAAAAATTGGGGTTAATTAAGATAGGGCCGTTATACATAAAACAATTTCTGAGCACAAGAAATAATCTAACGAGACATTGCATTAATATTAATTATAGAACTACGAGAGATCGGTGCGTTTGATGGTCAAGAAGGAAGTGCTATCGTACAATATTATTGAGTAGGGCACAAGACAAAAAATCTCGCATAAACAGATTATATATACAGAGCCGGTAATTTAAGGAATTTTTAAGCCAAACTACAGTGTTGTTGTTGAAGACAATTTGCTACCATATGACGTCATCCTAGGACTAGAATTGGCCTACTACAAACGTTTACAATTTTTACACCAGATGATGTGATAATGAGGGAATTCAGGAGTGATGATGCAGTGTTGGCCATTAACAGGGGCGATTCATTTAATATTTCCTATATTAAGGAAAATATATTAAAGAGGAGATACAGCAGATAGTGGTTCGGTATTCTTCGAAAAAATTTAGGAATCTGGTCAACCGGGTTAATATGAACTATATTCCTATATACGGATAAACAACCAATTAGACAATAACCTAGAAAGATTTTGCCTTTGAAAAACAATATCTTACATCAGCATATCGAATAATGGTTGAGTGAAGCTTTTCTACATGAAAATAGGTCCATTTGCTAGCCCAATTATTTAGGCAAATAAAAAGGACGGGAAAAAGCAGCTCTGCGTGAATTATCGGCGTCTAAACCGAGTTTTTGTAAAAGATAAGTTTCCTTTTCTCATTTTTTGTGTTCTTATAGTTTGCTTGTTTTCCTACCGGACACTTTGAGTTCTTAAATTTTCAATTTAGTTTCAAAATCAATTCGAAATCAAATGCGCCCATATCACAATAGGTTTTTTT
>CAUVYK010000308.1:0-18430 GCA_963556175.1 Tipula confusa
TATTTATATAATATTATAAATATATAATATATAAATATATAAATATATAAATATATAAATATATAAATATATAAATATAAATATATAAATATATAAATATATAAATATATAAATATATAAATATATAAATATATAAATATATAAATATATAAATATATAAATATATAAATATATAAATATATAAATATATAAATATATAAATATATAAATATATAAATATATAAATATATAAATATATAAATATATAAATATATAAATATATAAATATATAAATATATAAATATATAAATATATAAAATATATAAATATATAAATATATAAATATATAAATATATAAATATATAAATATATAAATATATAAATATATAAATATATAATATATAAATATATAAATATATAAATATATAAATATATAAATATATAAATATATAAATATATAAATATATAAATATATAAATATATAAATATATAAATATATAAATATATAAATATATAAATATATAAATATATAAATATATAAATATATAAATATATAAATATATAAATATATAAATATATAAATATATAAATATATAAATATATAAATATATAAATATATAAATATATAAATATATAAATATATAAATATATAAATATATAAATATATAAATATATAAATATATAAATATATAAATATATAAATATATAAATATATAAATATATAAATATATAAATATATAAATATATAAATATATAAATATATAAATATATAAATATATAAATATATAAATATATAAATATATAAATATATAAATATATAAATATATAAATATATAAATATATAAATATATAAATATATAAATATATAAATATATAAATATATAAATATATAAATATATAAATATATAAATATATAAATATATAAATATATAAATATATAAATATATAAATATATAAATATATAAATATATAAATATATAAATATATAAATATATAAATATATAAATATATAAATATATAAATATATAAATATATAAATATATAAATATATAAATATATAAATATATAAATATATAAATATATAAATATATAAATATATAAATATATAAATATATAAATATATAAATATATAAATATATAAATATATAAATATATAAATATATAAATATATAAATATATAAATATATAAATATATAAATATATAAATATATAAATATATAAATATATAAATATATAAATATATAAATATATAAATATATAAATATATAAATATATAAATATATAAATATATAAATATATAAATATATAAATATATAAATATATAAATATATAAATATATAAATATATAAATATATAAATATATAAATATATAAATATATAAATATATAAATATATAAATATATAAATATATAAATATATAAATATATAAATATATAAATATATAAATATATAAATATATAAATATATAAATATATAAATATATAAATATATAAATATATAAATATATAAATATATAAATATATAAATATATAAATATATAAATATATAAATATATAAATATATAAATATATAAATATATAAATATATAAATATATAAATATATAAATATATAAATATATAAATATATAAATATATAAATATATAAATATATAAATATATAAATATATAAATATATAAATATATAAATATATAAATATATAAATATATAAATATATAAATATATAAATATATAAATATATAAATATATAAATATATAAATATATAAATATATAAATATATAAATATATAAATATATAAATATATAAATATATAAATATATAAATATATAAATATATAAATATATAAATATATAAATATATAAATATATAAATATATAAATATATAAATATATAAATATATAAATATATAAATATATAAATATATAAATATATAAATATATAAATATATAAATATATAAATATATAAATATATAAATATATAAATATATAAATATATAAATATATAAATATATAAATATATAAATATATAAATATATAAATATATAAATATATAAATATATAAATATATAAATATATAAATATATAAATATATAAATATATAAATATATAAATATATAAATATATAAATATATAAATATATAAATATATAAATATATAAATATATAAATATATAAATATATAAATATATAAATATATAAATATATAAATATATAAATATATAAATATATAAATATATAAATATATAAATATATAAATATATAAATATATAAATATATAAATATATAAATATATAAATATATAAATATATAAATATATAAATATATAAATATATAAATATATAAATATATAAATATATAAATATATAAATATATAAATATATAAATATATAAATATATAAATATATAAATATATAAATATATAAATATATAAATATATAAATATATAAATATATAAATATATAAATATATAAATATATAAATATATAAATATATAAATATATAAATATATAAATATATAAATATATAAATATATAAATATATAAATATATAAATATATAAATATATAAATATATAAATATATAAATATATAAATATATAAATATATAAATATATAAATATATAAATATATAAATATATAAATATATAAATATATAAATATATAAATATATAAATATATAAATATATAAATATATAAATATATAAATATATAAATATATAAATATATAAATATATAAATATATAAATATATAAATATATAAATATATAAATATATAAATATATAAATATATAAATATATAAATATATAAATATATAAATATATAAATATATAAATATATAAATATATAAATATATAAATATATAAATATATAAATATATAAATATATAAATATATAAATATATAAATATATAAATATATAAATATATAAATATATAAATATATAAATATATAAATATATAAATATATAAATATATAAATATATAAATATATAAATATATAAATATATAAATATATAAATATATAAATATATAAATATATAAATATATAAATATATAAATATATAAATATATAAATATATAAATATATAAATATATAAATATATAAATATATAAATATATAAATATATAAATATATAAATATATAAATATATAAATATATAAATATATAAATATATAAATATATAAATATATAAATATATAAATATATAAATATATAAATATATAAATATATAAATATATAAATATATAAATATATAAATATATAAATATATAAATATATAAATATATAAATATATAAATATATAAATATATAAATATATAAATATATAAATATATAAATATATAAATATATAAATATATAAATATATAAATATATAAATATATAAATATATAAATATATAAATATATAAATATATAAATATATAAATATATAAATATATAAATATATAAATATATAAATATATAAATATATAAATATATAAATATATAAATATATAAATATATAAATATATAAATATATAAATATATAAATATATAAATATATAAATATATAAATATATAAATATATAAATATATAAATATATAAATATATAAATATATAAATATATAAATATATAAATATATAAATATATAAATATATAAATATATAAATATATAAATATATAAATATATAAATATATAAATATATAAATATATAAATATATAAATATATAAATATATAAATATATAAATATATAAATATATAAATATATAAATATATAAATATATAAATATATAAATATATAAATATATAAATATATAAATATATAAATATATAAATATATAAATATATAAATATATAAATATATAAATATATAAATATATAAATATATAAATATATAAATATATAAATATATAAATATATAAATATATAAATATATAAATATATAAATATATAAATATATAAATATATAAATATATAAATATATAAATATATAAATATATAAATATATAAATATATAAATATATAAATATATAAATATATAAATATATAAATATATAAATATATAAATATATAAATATATAAATATATAAATATATAAATATATAAATATATAAATATATAAATATATAAATATATAAATATATAAATATATAAATATATAAATATATAAATATATAAATATATAAATATATAAATATATAAATATATAAATATATAAATATATAAATATATAAATATATAAATATATAAATATATAAATATATAAATATATAAATATATAAATATATAAATATATAAATATATAAATATATAAATATATAAATATATAAATATATAAATATATAAATATATAAATATATAAATATATAAATATATAAATATATAAATATATAAATATATAAATATATAAATATATAAATATATAAATATATAAATATATAAATATATAAATATATAAATATATAAATATATAAATATATAAATATATAAATATATAAATATATAAATATATAAATATATAAATATATAAATATATAAATATATAAATATATAAATATATAAATATATAAATATATAAATATATAAATATATAAATATATAAATATATAAATATATAAATATATAAATATATAAATATATAAATATATAAATATATAAATATATAAATATATAAATATATAAATATATAAATATATAAATATATAAATATATAAATATATAAATATATAAATATATAAATATATAAATATATAAATATATAAATATATAAATATATAAATATATAAATATATAAATATATAAATATATAAATATATAAATATATAAATATATAAATATATAAATATATAAATATATAAATATATAAATATATAAATATATAAATATATAAATATATAAATATATAAATATATAAATATATAAATATATAAATATATAAATATATAAATATATAAATATATAAATATATAAATATATAAATATATAAATATATAAATATATAAATATATAAATATATAAATATATAAATATATAAATATATAAATATATAAATATATAAATATATAAATATATAAATATATAAATATATAAATATATAAATATATAAATATATAAATATATAAATATATAAATATATAAATATATAAATATATAAATATATAAATATATAAATATATAAATATATAAATATATAAATATATAAATATATAAATATATAAATATATAAATATATAAATATATAAATATATAAATATATAAATATATAAATATATAAATATATAAATATATAAATATATAAATATATAAATATATAAATATATAAATATATAAATATATAAATATATAAATATATAAATATATAAATATATAAATATATAAATATATAAATATATAAATATATAAATATATAAATATATAAATATATAAATATATAAATATATAAATATATAAATATATAAATATATAAATATATAAATATATAAATATATAAATATATAAATATTTATCCCCAACAGTAATCCACCAGCATACTTGGACTCCATTTTCCTTGGTATCGTTTTTCTATTGTAAAAATATCTTGGTGGAATCTTTCACCGTGTTCATCACTAACAGCACTAACATTACCCATTTTTAGCGACATATTACAGCCTAATGCCTTATAGTTAACTAAAAGTTCCTCGACTATTATTTCGTAGTCATTCGATCGGTGATTTCCGAGAAAATTAGTGGTGATTTTTATAAATGATTCCCAAGCTGGTTTTTCTAGATCGTTGAGTTTTTCTTTAAATGATTCATCGTGTATCATTTGTCTGATTTGGTGACCTACAAATATGCCCTCTTTAATTTTGGCGTCACTGATTTTGGGAAATTTTTCTTTTATGTATAAAAATCCAGCACCATATCGATCCATTGCTTTCACAAAATTTTTCATCAGGCCAAGTTTTATATGGAGAGATGGTGAAAATGTGTCATCAGGTTTTACTAAAGGCATGTTGTACATTTTTCAGTCCTGGAGTAAGAGATTATCTTTTGGGCCAATTTTTCTTAAAATAATGATTTTTTCTAACTCTACTGTCCCATTCACAAATAAAACAACATAATTTTGTATACCCAAGTTGCAATCCTTAAAGAAGGGCAACAACTTTTAAATTTCCACAAAGCTTCCATTGATGTTTGTTATATTCGATCTTTTCCAAAAGAAATTTACTATTTTCAAACGATTCTTTCATGTTAGCAGCGTGACTTATCGGTATGGAAAGAAGTTTATTGTCATTATGTAACAGAACAGCCTTTAAACTTGTTTTTGAAGCATCGACAAATAAACGCCACTCTTCGATTTGTATTGTATCTCCAAAACATTCATAACACCACAGACATTGTGACAAGATATCAGATCGTTATCCTGTGAAAAAAAGATTTTCAGCTATTGGTCTCGATGCCGAAAAACAGTTATTTTTGTGTTTGGTTGCAATAAATTCCATCCTTTTAAGCTAGACCCCAATAGTTCTCCCTGTTGTTTTGACAAACGTAAATCACGAACTAAATCATTGGGATCTCCTTGAGACAGTAGATGTGGTTTTTTGTCTTCATTGAGATAAATCGATGAGGAAGCTACTTGAAAATCAGGATCGATACTGGCATTATCTGCTTCCTCTGATCCAGTTGATAGATCGGATCCCTGAGGTGGCTCTGGTATAGGTAGATTTTCACTGTGAGCAATCGGTCTTTTGGGAGATAACACAACAGACATGAGGAGCCCACTGTTTATCTTGTTGTCCGACGGGAAATCCAAAATAATTTTTTATACAATTTTTTTACTAATGGTGTTAAATTTCTCCGTTGATTTATAAAAGTAATTTCATCACAAATGTAACAGAACTTGTCAGGATCATTTTTACACTTTCTTGACATAGTTTAAGAATCTAGTAAACTCATCTATACTCAGCAAACACGAGACACAGTCACTTTACTCAAAAACAAAACAATCTGAATTAATAAAAGTAAGTAAAAAACAATTAATATTGAACTGATAATTGTGATGTATTTGAATTGCTAATGGAACGCACCCGAAATTATATAGAAACGAACGTGCGGAACGCACCCGCATGTACGGTATAGAAACAATGAACTAGAGTGCATAAATGTAAGGACGTGTATAAAGAAATAAAAGTAACTAACTTGTAATTGAAATAAATAATTGTTTAATTGTGATTAATACTCGTATGTGGCAAAACACTACAATGGCGACGAGGATTAAACAAGATGAATAAAGAACGCAAACACTATAAAAAGTTTATCAAAGAAGTGCAAGAATAAAAAATAAAATAAAAACATGGCGGATAAATATGTGCAACTGCAACCATTTGATGGTAGTGACGAATGGGAAATCTATGAAGAAAAGTTGGCTTTTCACTTTAGTTACAACAAAATCGTAGATGAAGGATTGCAGCGGGATATGCTGATAAATTTATTAATGACAACGGTATTGAAAGTGGTAAGAGACTCTATTTCACCAAAAAAATTAAAAGAAACAACATACGAGGAAATATGTAAAGTATTAAAGGAGCACTACACGCCAGTGTTAATCATCTTCAAGGAAAGGAAATTATTTTTTACGGCAAATAAAAGAATTGATGAGTCAATCAACGAATACGGGGCAAGATTGAGAGGTCTGGCTAGCAATTGTAAATTTGGAGATAATCTACCCCATAATTTGGTCAACCAATTTGTAATGGGAATGGAGAACAAAATTTTTTTACGGCTTTGTGAGGAAGATGAAACGTTGACGTGGGACAAGGCGATTTCCATTGCGTTGAAAATGGAGATAAAAGCAAAGGATAAATCAGAGGTGTGTGCAATCCATAACAGTACGAAGAAAAATCAAGCAAATTATGGGAGAGGAGATAATCAACCATGGATGGAACGAAGCAACAGTAGATCGGAATTCGTAAGTAAGAGAAACGGGAAATGTTATAAATGTGGATTGTCAAACCACGATTTTAGCATGTGTAAATTTATTAAATTAAAATGTAGGAATTGTAATGTCATAGGACATAGTGCTAGGGTTTGCCACAACTATCAGAAAAACAATGTCTGCGACAACGCGGAAAGTTTAAATCTAGAAAAGTTAAACTTGAATATACATCATAGGGATGGTTGTGCAAACGAAATAGAAACTGTGTATAATATTAGGGATAACAATGTAAAGATATCTGATGATCCATATATAGTAAAAATTGTAGTAAATAAGAAGAAAATTTCGATGTTACTTGATACTGGGGCTAAAATTGCGGTCATATCGGGGGATACATATAGTCGAAACTTTGCGGACGTACAGTACTACAAAGATAATACAATTCTTCAATCGGTAAATGGACAATATTTGCATGTTTTAGGGTGCATGGATGTAATGGTTGAATTCAATGACATGAAACAAAAAGTCAAGTTTGCGGTCGTAAAAGACGATATTCCATCGGTGGTCGGACGTAATTTCCTAAAATTATTTGATATTAACTTAACGACGGTAAAAAGTCTGGAAAATCTGCAAAGATTTGGTGTAATTCAAACGAATAGTAAATTAGATTCACTTTTAAAAGAGTTCAATAATTTATTTGAAGAAGGGTTGGGTAAATATACACTTGGTAAAATACATTTGGAGTTAGAAGAGGGTGCAAAGCCAGTTTTTAGTAAACCCCGTCAGGTACCTTATGCTTTTAAACAACTAGTCGAAAAAGAGTTAGAGCGGTTAGAAGATGAGGGAGTCATAACTCCAATTGAAACAGCAGATTTTGGAACACCATTAGTTCCAATAGTTAAATCAAATGGAAAATTGAGAATTTGTGGAGATTATAGGGCAACGGTAAATAAGTATATAAAAGATGTCAAACACCCACTTCCAAGGATTGACGAAGTCGTAAACTCGTTAAGGGGAGGACAGAAATTCACTAAACTGGATTTAGCGTGTGCGTACAATCAGTTGGAATTGGACGACGATAGTAAAAAAATAGTAACTTGGAGCACCCATAAAGGAGTATTCCAAATGAACAGAATGCCATATGGTATTAAACCCGCTAGTGGCATATTTCAAAGTATCATGGAAAAATTGTTGCAAGGTATTCCAGGTGTTACTATATTTGTGGATGACATAGCTATAACAGGCTCGAGTGAGAAAGAACATCTAGAAAATCTGAGAAAAGTTTTTGAAAAATTAAGTATGGCAGGGTTAAGATTAAATAGGAGCAAATGTTTATTCTTTAAGAACAATTTAAATTATTTGGGGTTTATTGTAAATGAACAGGGACTTACAAAAACAAAAGAAAGGGTGGAAGCGGTGGTAAAAGCAAAACCACCAACAAATGTGACAGAGGTTCGTTCATTCTGTGGGCTAATAAATTATTATGGAAAATTTATCAAAAATTTGTCCACTATTATGAATCCGATGTATAATTTATTAAAAAAATCGGTCCCGTTCAGTTGGTCAAAAGAGTGTATGACATCGTTTGAGAAAGTAAAAAGTGACATTACTTCGGAGGTTATATTGGCACATTTTGATTCTTCAATTCCAATTACGCTATCATGTGACGCGTCGCATAAAGGAATTGGCGCAGTGTTATCCCACAATTTTCCAAACGGGGAGGAAAGACCGATCGCGTTTATTTCAAGAACGCTGACAGGGTCCGAGCTAAATTACAGTGTCATGGACAAGGAGGCTTTAGCGATTTATTGGGCTGTAAAGAAGTTATATCATTATCTAATTGGAAATGAATTTACGTTAAAGACAGACCATAAACCGCTGTTAACACTATTTGGCGAAAGTAAAGGGTTACCACAAATGGCTGCAAGTCGATTGCAACGGTGGGCTCATTTTTTAAGTGGCTTTAATTACAAAATCCAGTACATCAAAAGTGCCGAAAATCAAGCCGATATTTTGTCAAGATTACCAGTGGAAAATATTACCAATGAAGACAAGGATGATGAAATAGAAGGAATGGTTGATTATATAAATTTCATGGATAGAGGGAAGGACATAGTGATTGACTTTGGTGTAATTAAAGCAGAAACTAGGAAAGATCCGACATTATCGAAAGTTTTAGATGCGGTAAAGTTCAATGATTTTAAATGGTTAGATGATCCACCATTTTTGCCATACGCTAGAATAAAGGATGAGTTATCGGTGGAGCAAGAGGTTCTCATGAGAGGGTACAGAGTAGTTATCCCAGAAAAGCTACGTAATAGCTTTTTAAACGAAATCCATAGCTCACATTTGGGAATAGTGAAGACCAAAGCAGTAGCTCGGTCGTATATATGGTGGCCAAAGATTGACGAAGACATTACATTGAAAATAAAGAATTGTAGGTCGTGTATAAGTGTGCTACCGAATCCGAACAAGTGTAGTTTAATGCCGTGGGAATACCCTGGGAAAGCATGGAGTCGTATTCATGCGGATTTCGCTGGCCCATTTTTGACGAATAATTTTTTAATAGTAGTGGATGTGTATTCCAAATGGGTCGAAATCGTAAGAATGCCGAAAGTAACAGCTCAAAGCACCATAGTGGTGCTAAGAGAATTGTTTGCGAGATACGAATTACCGGACACTTTCGTGTCGGATAATGGAGGGCAGTTCTGCGCTCTTGATATGGGAGAATATTTAAAGTTGCATGGAATCAAGCACATATTAATAGCTCCAGGACACCCAGCAAGCAATGGTCAAGCTGAGAACGCGGTGGGTTCGTTCAAAAGTGCATTGAAAGCTATGGTAGATGAACATGACCGAAAGAAAAAAGTGGTGGACATTGATTTAATGTTACAACGGTATCTGATAGATTATCGTTCAACGAAACATTGCACGACAAATGAAACACCAGCAAAGTTAATGTTAGGTAGAGAGGTGAAAACAAAGCTAAATTTATTAAAACCGCCGACTCAGAAGGAAACAGTTGAAAGGGCGCAGAGGGCACAAGTGAAGAATTTCAAGGGTAAGCGAAGCATAAGGTACATGATAGGGCAAAAAGTAGTAGTTAAAAGTTATGCAGATCCAAATAATAGTAAATGGGTTGATGCAGAAATCATAAGAATATTAGGACCAAGATCATACCTTGTCAAGTTAGGAACAGGACGCACGATTAAAAGGCACATAAATCAGATCAGAGACAATGTTATAACTGAAACGAATCAAACAAATGATCACAAACCAGTTTCAGTATTTAAAAAACATCAAAGGTATGACTCGTACAAGTCCGGGAGTGGAGAATGTATGAATCCTTACACAGTCTATGTTAGTAAACGAGATTTAAGCATTGAAAATTAAAAAATTAAAGTCGCAGATGATGAATTTGATCCCGAGGCAAGTAACGTCGAAATAATTACTAACGAGGGCGGTACAGTAAATAGTAATGAAAGCATAGTGTTAGGTGACAGTAACGAAAATTTGGTTCCTGTAGAGGCAAACACCGACAGAAGTAGAAGTGGAAGAATAATACAGAAACCAATACGTTATCGTCATTAAATTAGTAATGTTAAAGATTATAATATTATATACTAAATTTAGGTTTAAGGAAATTGTTACGATGTAGATTTAACTATAGTGGATGGATGTGATGTATTTGAATTGCTAATGGAACGCACCCGAAATTATATAGAAACGAACGTGCGGAACGCACCCGCATGTACGGTATAGAAACAATGAACTAGAGTGCGTAAATGTAAGGACGTGTGTAAAGAAATAAAAGTAACTTGTAATTGAAATAAATAATTGTTTAATTGTGATTAATACTCGTATGTGGCAAAACACTACAATAATAGCTGTAACATGAAAACTAGATCTGATCAAAAAAGAATAAATATAATTTGGTATTCAAGTTAGGTATTTGTTGACCAGTGTAATTATACATGAATGTTCGGATGCTGTATTTCCCAAATATTCTTCAGAATAAATATCCAAATCTGTTTTTATTATTTATTATTTAACGATATAAGCTTTAATTTCATAACAAAAAATGTTTTTACTCTGAATGTGTTTTTGTAACTACTTCCTCATTAAAAAAAGAATGATAATCTTCTCCAGCGCGATGACTTGCTAAATCCAATCCACTGGTTTGTTAATGGTGACATCTATGTAGTATATTTTACTAATCGATCAGTTGCATGAGGTTTTTTCACTTAAATTGCTATTATTGTGTTCTTTTGACTTCTAGCTGACTCTATATTATTTTAATTACATTTTAATTGACAATGTTTTAATAAGATAGGGCTACTGCGTATAAATGTTGCTACGTTCTTGCCTTGTCAATTACTGTTCGTATCTCTGGATTGTGAATAACAATTACCCGAATACCACTGTCTACTAACAAATTTCACAAAACTACACAAGTCCCACTTTAAACAATCTTCACTTTCACAGTCAATAATTTTCTCAATAAAACACAATTATTCACTTATACTTAGTACTTTTACCAATTCTTTATTTAACTTAAAAATCACTTAGTACTTTTAACTTTATTTAACAACAAAAATCACTTCCTATCACTTTTGATTTTAACCGCTTACTTGTTATCGCTTTCGTATTTCAAGTACAACTATTTTTCGCATACAACATTGATTCGCTTATATACACAAATTAAAATATCTCGAACTTTCTACTTCTATCGAGATGTCACTACTACATTTCATTTGCTCAATTTTTAGTACGATCAGTACTATCAAAACTTATTAGATGTCTCTAGGGTTAAGCCTAGAGAAATCTTCATATATTTGGACTTGTGCTATCGCACGCTAGGTGGTACCGTAACACTACCCCCCACCTAAACCCGTTCGTCCCGAACAGGATCCAAAATCTCTCCTCTATAAATAGACATCCGCTCGAGATGCACCACTTTTGGTTTACCTCGTCGCCCTTTCTTGATCCTAAAAATCACTTCGTTTATCTTCGTGATGATAGTGTAAGGTTATGAAGCCATATCAATTGCCCTTCTTCGAAGCCTTTGCTATTTGCTCGTATATCATATCGAGCTTTCACTTTGTCACTTGATATCCGTGTTTTGTCTCGTACAAATTGATGTACCTCATTAATTTCTTCTTTCATCCGGTCTACATAATCTTGTCCGCATAAGGCCGCTGATGGAACAACCCTAAACTTTCAATCTCCAGGCAGGCGAAGATTATCGGTATATGTTGATCCCAAAAACATCGGTATATGTTGATCCCAGTTGCGTTGGTTTTTATCTATCACCTTCTTTAGATATTCTTCCAATGTTCCGTTAAACCTTTTTACCATTCCATCCGATTGTGGATGCAAAGGCGTCGTTCACGTTTTTTTGATACCGAGCATCTGACAGATCTCCTGAAATACCACCGACTCAAAATTTCTTCCTTGATCCGCATGAAGTTCCATTGGTACTCCAAAACGACTAATCCAATTATTAACAACGGCATTCGCTACTGTAGTAGTTTCCTGGTTTGGTAGTGGATACACCTCCGTCCATTTGCTAAAATAATCCATTATAACTAGCACATATTTGTTTCCATTATCGGTAGTGGGAAATGGACCTGCCACATCCATGGCAATTCTCTCAAAAGGTGCTCCAACATTATACTGTTGCATAGCTCCTCGAGTTTTCCGAGCCGGTCCGTTTGCGGCTGCACATAGATCACATTTTTGGCACCATTCAACCACCGACTATCTACACCCGGACCAATAAAACCGCTGACGTACCTTAGCTAGCGTTTTGTTAATTCCTAAGAGACCTCCACTAGTTCCCTCGTGATATTCTTTCAGAATTTCCTTAATACGACTTTGTGGTACCACGATCAAGGATTGTTTAACGTTGCCGTCAGTGCTTTCCCACACTCGTTTTAAACAGCCGTCTTCTAATTTAAGGCTCTGCCATTGTGCCCAATAAGCCTTTACAGTGGGGGCTTTGTCCGCGATCTCATTCCATGTTGGCCGGTACTTCCTCTTCTTATATTCCAAAATTATCGACAAATTCGGATCTCGTTGTTGTTCCTCTCGGATTGCTTCATTGGTCCATTCATCATGAGGTAACACTTGCATCAGCCTGACATCAATGATATTCTCCTTCCCCTCTACGCAACTACAATGTTTGCATTCTGCCTGACACGGTCGTCTTGACAATGCGTCAGCATTTCCGTGTACCGTACCTTTCCGATGTTCGATCTGGAAATCGTAACTTTGTAAACGTTCAATCCAACGTGCCACCTGTCCCTCTGGATTTTTGAATTGAAGCAGCCACCTTAAGGCTCCATGGTCCGTTCTTAAATGGAATTGTTGACCATATAGGTATTTGTGGAAGTGTTTGACGCATTCCACAATAGCCAACAATTCCCTACGTGTTACACAATAGTTACGCTCTGGTTTCGATAAGATCTTTGAATAATAAGCTATAACTCTCTCCTTGCCATCGATTTGTTGTGATAAAACTCCGCCTATACCGTCATTACTGGCATCAGTATCCAATATAAATTTCACATTCGGCATAGGATATGCGAGGACCGGTGCTATACATAATCTCCTCCTTAATTCCACGAATGCATTTTCTTGTTCCTTCTTCCATTTGAACGGTTTGTTTTTCCTTGTTAATTCATGCAAACTCTTTGCGATGTTTGCAAATCCCGGTACAAATCGTCTATAGTATGTGCACAAGCCAAGGAAACTCCTCATTCATGTAAATTTTTAGGTCTCGGCCACGTCTTAACCGCTGCAATCTTTTCTTCATCGGTACGGATTCCATTTGCTGTTACCTCGTGTCCTAAATATTTTACCTCTGTTCTGAATAGACTGCACTTCTTTGGACTTAATTTTAGACCTGCGGATTGTATTCTATCCAATACCACTGCTAAATTTTGTAAGTGCTCCTCAAAATCTTTTCCATCAACATCACTTCGAACTGTTAAATTGTCACTGCCCGGCGCCAATCCGGAAACAGGGATAAAGGTCATGGGGCAATCGGTTGTGGGAGTCAGCTTCTGCCCCTTTAAGCTGACTCGTTGTGGTTTAACGACTCGGTCGTTACTTGGGCCTCTCGATTGGTCACTACTTGAACTCCCTCCGGCCTTCGTACCATTGGAGATGGTGATCTTCCACGTTTCCGTTTATTTTTATAGCAGTCTCGTGAGATGTGACCCAATTTGTCACATATCCAGCATTTTATTTTGCCACCATTCGAAATTCTAGGGGCCGACTGCTCCATATTACTGCCGGTACTTATTTCTACCCGACGTATCTTATTGATTCTTGGTCCAATGAGAGTTTGTGCCGTCTCATTCATTAACGCACAAGCAATGGTTTCCGCGAAAGTAGCCTTTGGTGATAATATCACTGCTCTGCGTGTGTCTTGGTCTCGTATACCATCAATAAACGCGTCCATTTTAATTCTTTTCATGAAATCGGAAGCAGTATTTGCATGTGCTAGATGTGCTAGCCTCTCGACGGCCGATGCAAATTCTTGTAAAAATTCCATTCGATAAATTTCTCACTTATAATCACTTCCATATTTGCGTGCCAACGCCTTCATTATTTCACCATATTCTTTGCGATCGTTTTCTGGAATTGTTTATAATATCTCGGCTGCTTCTCCCTTAAGTGCCACTATTAACGCTCCTACTTTATGCGCTTCGTCCCAGTGATTTTGTGTGGACGCCATTTCAAATTGAAGCTTAAAAATTGCAAATGATGTGGTGCCGTCAAACGTTGGTGGCTTCAATTTAAAAGTGTTTACTGGTTGGATTACTTGCGCTGATGTTTCATTGAGTTTAATTACACTGACCTCCTTTTCGAGACGAAGAAATTTCTGTTCGACATATTCAATTTTGTTGTCCAACTTTTGATCAACATGTTTAACATCCGTTTTAACTTCTAGAATTTTCGTTGTAAATTCGTCTTTCACTTTCTCTACTTCGCCTTGGAAAGTACTAGCTAATTCGAAAAGTTTTTCTTCCATTTTATTTTGTCCTTTTACTACGAGTATTTTTAGTCGTTTAATTTGATCTTCTTGAATTTTCTCTTGTCGTTTAATTTGATCTTCTTGAACTTTCTCTTGTCGTTTAATTTGGTCTTGAATTTCCTCTTGTCCTTTAATTTGGTCTTCTTGAAATTTCTCTTGTCGCTTAATTTGTTCATGAATTTCCACTTGTCGTTTAATTTGGTCTTCTTGAAATTTCTCTTGTCGCTTAATTTGTTCATGAATTTCCTCTTGTAGTTTAATTTGGTCTTCTTGAAATTTCTCTTGTCGTTTAATTTGTTCTTCTTGAATTTTCTCTTGTCGTTTAATTTGATCTTGAACTTTTTCTTGACGTTTCGTTTGATCTGTCATCATCTGTTGCATGACTGCCATCAACTGTGCCATATCGAAATTTCCAGACGATGCTTCGATGCGTAACTCCGGCGTTTCTATTTCAAACTCATGACTTTCTAGATCTAAGCCCTCACGCTCCATTGCTTCACGCAATCGTAACATCAATTCGTCTTTACGGCCTTCTGTCTCTAAACCACGCTTCTCCAACTCTTTCTTTAATTCTGGAACTTTTAACTTGTAGAGTTTCATTTTTGTTTTTATTTATTTATTTTTTTTATTCACAATCCCACCGCTGTCACCAATTGCTACGTTCTCGCCTTGTCACTTAAGGTTCGTATCTCTGGATTGTGAATAACTTACCCGAATAACACTGTTCACTACCAAATTTCACAAAAACTACACAAGTTCCACTTTAGACACTGTTCACGTTCACAGACAATAATTGCCTCAATAAAACACAATTATTCACAACTTAATTCTTTTACCAATTCTTTATTTCACAAAAATCACTTAACTAAAATCACTTACCATCACTTTTTATTTTAACCGCTTATTATCGCTTTCGTAGTTCAAGTACAACTATTTCTCGCATACAACATCGATTCGCTTATATACACAAATTAAAATATCTCGAACTTTCTACTTCTATCGAGATGTCACTACTACATTTAATTTGCTCAATTTTTAGTACTACCAGTACTATCGATACCTAATAGATGTCTCTAGGGTTAAGCCTAGAGAAATCTTCATATATTTACACTTATGCTATCGCATACTAGGTGGTACCGTGACAATACATATGTCGACACGTTCGACGGTAAAATTGAAATAGAACGTTTAGGTTGTGTAATTTTATAATTTGGGGAATTGTTTCGCCACGACAGACATACGTCATCATGGAGACCATGTTCAAACCTTTTCTATTTTGGCTTTCCGCTTTTCCAAGTAAAATAAAAATTTATTTGCTTTTAAAATTTTTGTTTATTTGTGAAATTAGCAGTTTAGTTAAGAATAAGTGTCATTAAATAATACATTAATTAAATTAAAGTTTATTAGTGATGATAAAAATAATTATTGCATTTCACCAGATGCACATGCATCTGCATATGATCGACCTCCTTTTTCTTCTGAATTTAGTTTAATCATATCATCAATGCGAAGGATTGTAATTGCTGCTTCAGTTGCAAATTTTAGCGATTTGATTTTTGACATTGCTGGTTCCAACACGCCTGCTTGTTTGTTATCCTTAACGACACCTTCGAACAAATCAAGACCGATCCACTTAAGATAAGCGTGTTCGACTTTGGTTTGACTTGAATTGTGATAAGCGCGTAATTTAGCTACAAGATCGGTAGCATCCTTTGCCGCATTCACTGCCAAAGTTTTAGGAATAACTAAAAGAGATTTGGCAAATTCCGCAATAGCTAATTGCTCTCGTGAACTCTAAAAAATTAACACATATAAATCTCCATATACATACTTATCATTACAAGAATATAAACATACCAAGGAAGTTGCAAAATTCTCTAAATAAATTGAAAGGGCAGCTTCCACACAACCTCCCCCTGCAACCACTTTTTTACCTTCTAATACTCGCTTGGTAACACAAAGAGCATCATGAATTGATCGTTCCATTTCATCACAGTAAAAGTCATTTGGTCCCCGTAAAATAATGGACGCAGCCGTCCGTGCCTTTGGTCCTTTGATTAAAATAAGTTCATCATCACAAACATTTTCTAGAACAACCTCAGCGGCTTCACCAATCATTGCTGTATCAAAACTTTCTTCACCATCCATATTTGTCAATGAGGTTAGATAAGCTGCTCCGGTAGCTTTTGCAATTCGTTTTAAATCTGCTTTTAATACTCGACGAACAGCCATAGCTCCACCCTCAACAAAATATTTCATACATAAATCATCAATTCCCCCTGTGCACAAGATGACATTAACTCCGGTAGCTAATATTTTCTCAATTCGTTCTTTTGTAATATCCAATTCACGAGCTCGGATCCCTTCAAGTTTATCTGGATCATTAATTAGAACTTGGACACCCAATTTCATTTTAGTTTTTTGTAAATTAAAATCTATACATGCAATTTTTGCATTTACTATTTTCTTCGGCATTTGTTGTGATGCAATAGAACAGTTTAATGCATACCCTGG
>CAUVYK010000309.1:0-65261 GCA_963556175.1 Tipula confusa
AATTCCTACAAGCCATATGCTGTAATAAATTGTGTTAGTTTTTGCCTGAAATTTACAATTAATTAATTTATTACAATACCAATAACATAATAATACAATAATATAATAATATAATAGACATTAGACGTTCTTGCACTACAAGAGCTTAGATGGTCTGGGAATGGGATACATGACACCACCAATGGTTACACTCTCCATATAAATATATAACCATATAAATATATAAACACATAAATACATATATATATAAGTATATAAATATATAAGTATATAAATACATAAATACATAAATATATAAATATATAAATATATAAATATATAAATATATAAATATATAAATATATAAATATATAAATATATAAATATATAAATACATAAATATATAAATATAATAAATATATAAATATATAAATATATAAATATATAAATATATAAATATATAAATATATAAATATATAAATATATAAATATATAAATATATAAATATATAAATATATAAATATATAAATATATAAATATATAAATATATAAATATATAAATATATAAATATATAAATATATAAATATATAAATATATAAATATATAAATATATAAATATATAAATATATAAATATATAAATATATAAATATATAAATATATAAATATATAAATATATAAATATATAAATATATAAATATATAAATATATAAATATATAAATATATAAATATATAAATATATAAATATATAAATATATAAATATATAAATATATAAATATATAAATATATAAATATATAAATATATAAATATATAAATATATAAATATATAAATATATAAATATATAAATATATAAATATATAAATATATAAATATATAAATATATAAATATATAAATATATAAATATATAAATATATAAATATATAAATATATAAATATATAAATATATAAAAATATAAATATATAAATATATAAATATATAAATATATAAATATATAAATATATAAATATATAAATATATAAATATATAAATATATAAATATATAAATATATAAATATATAAATATATAAATATATAAATATATAAATATATAAATATATAAATATATAAATACATAAATATATAAATATATAAATATATAAATACATAAATATATAAATATATAAATATATAAATATATAAATATATAAATATATAAATACATAAATACATAAATATATAAATATATAAATATATAAATATATAAATACATAAATATATAAATATATAAATATATAAATATATAAATATATAAATATATAAATATATAAATATATAAATATATAAATATATAAATATATAAATATATAAATATATAAATATATAAATATATAAATATATAAATATATAAATATATAAATATATAAATATATAAATATATAAATATATAAATATATAAATATATAAATATATAAATATATAAATACATAAATATATAAATATATAAATATATAAATATATAAATATATAAATATATAAATATATAAATATATAAATATATAATATATAAATATATAAATATATAAATATATAAATATATAAATATATAAATATATAAATATATAAATATATAAATATATAAATATATAAATATATAAATACATAAATATATAAATATATAAATATATAAATATATAAATATATAAATATATAAATATATAAATATATAAATATATAAATATATAAATATATAAATATATAAATATATAAATATATAAATATATAAATATATAAATATATAAATATATAAATATATAAATATATAAATATATAAATACATAAATATATAAATATATAAATATATAAATATATAAATATATAAATATTAAATATATAAATATATAAATATATAAATATATAAATATATAAATATATAAATATATAAATATATAAATATATAAATATATAAATATATAAATATATAAATATATAAATATATAAAAATATAAATATATAAATATATAAATATATAAATATATAAATATATAAATATATAAATATATAAATATATAATAAATATATAAATATATAAATAATAAATATATAAATATATAAATATATAAATATATAAATATATAAATATATAAATATATAATATATAAATATATAAATATATAAATATATAAATATATAAATATATAAATACATAAATACATAAATATATAAATATATAAATATATAAATATATAAATACATAAATATATAAATATATAAATATATAAATATATAAATATATAAATATATAAATATATAAATATATAAATATATAAATATATAAATATATAAATATATAAATATATAAATATATAAATATATAAATATATAAATATATAAATATATAAATATATAAATATATAAATATATAAATATATAAATATATAAATATATAAATATATAAATATATAAATATATAAATATATAAATATATAAATATATAAATATATAAATATATAAATATATAAATATATAAATATATAAATATATAAATATATAAATATATAAATATATAAATATATAAATATATAAATATATAAATATATAAATATATAAATATATAAATATATAAATATATAAACATATAAATATATAAATATATAAATATATAAATATATAAATATATAAATATATAAATATATAAATATATAAATATATAAATATATAAATATATAAATATATAAATATATAAATATATAAATATATAAATATATAAATATATAAATATATAAATATATAAATATATAAATATATAAATATATAAATATATAAATATATAAATATATAAATATATAAATATATAAATATATAAATATATAAATATATAAATATATAAATATATAAATATATAAATATATAAATATATAAATATATAAATATATAAATATATAAATATATAAATATAAATATATAAATATATAAATATATAAATATATAAATATATAAATATATAAATACATAAATACATAAATATATAAATACATAAATATATAAATATATAAATATATAAATATATAAATATATAAATACATAAATATATAAATATATAAATATATAAATATATAAATACATAAATATATAAATATATAAATACATAAATACATAAATACATAAATATATAAATATATAAATATAGGAACATATAAATATATAAATATATAAATACATAAATATATAAATATATATATACATAAATATATAAATATATAAATATATAAATATATACATACATAAATATATAAATATATAAATATATAAATATATAAATACATAAATATATAAATATATAAATATATAAATATATAAATATATAAATATATAAATATATAAATACATAAATATATAAATACATAAATACATAAATATATAAATATATAAATATATAAATATATAAATATATAAATATATAAATATATAAATATATAAATATATAAATATATAAATATATAAATATATAAATATATAAATATATAAATATATAAATATATAAATATATAAATATATAAATATATAAATATATAAATATATAAATATATAAATATATAAATATATAAATATATAAATATATAAATATATAAATATATAAATATATAAATATATAAATATATAAATATATAAATATATAAATATATAAATATATAAATATATAAATATATAAATATATAAATATATAAATATATAAATATATAAATATATAAATATATAAATATATAAATATATAAATATATAAATACATAAATATAAATATATAAATATATAAATATATAAATATATAAACATATAAATATATAAATATATAAATATATAAATATATAAATATATAAATATATAAATATATAAATATATAAATATATAAATATATAAATATATAAATATATAAATATATAAATATATAAATATATAAATATATAAATATATAAATATATAAATATATAAATATATAAATATATAAATATATAAATATATAAATATATAAATATATAAATATATAAATATAATAAATATATAAATACATAAATATATAAATACATAAATATATAATATATAAATATATAAATATATAAATATATAAATATAAAATATATAAATATATAAATATATAAATATATAAATATATAAATATATAAATATATAAATATATAAATATATAAATATATAAATATATAAATATATAAATATATAAATATATAAATATATAAATATATAAATATATAAATATATAAATACATAAATATATAAATATATAAATATATAAATATATAAATATATAAATATATAAATATATAAATACATAAATATATAAATACATAAATACATAAATATATAAATATATAAATATATAAATATATAAATATATAAATACATAAATATATAGATATATAAATATATAAATATATAAATATATAAATATATAAATATATAAATACATAAATATATAAATATATAAATATATAAATACATAAATATATAAATATATAAATATATAAATATATAAATATATAAATATATAAATATATAAATATATAAATATATAAATATATAAATATATAAATATATAAATATATAAATATATAAATACATAAATACATAAATATATAAATATATAAATATATAAATATATAAATATATAAATATATAAATATATAAATATATAAATATATAAATATATAAATATATAAATATATAAATATATAAATATATAAATATATAAATATATAAATATATAAATACATAAATATATAAATATATAAATATATAAATATATAAATATATAAATATATAAATATATAAATATATAAATATATAAATATATAAATACATAAATATATAAATATATAAATATATAAATATATAAATATATAAATATATAAATATATAAATATATAAATATATAAATACATAAATATATAAATATATAAATACATAAATATATAAATATATAAATATATAAATATATAAATATATAAATATATAAATATATAAATATATAAATATATAAATATATAAATATATAAATATATAAATATATAAATAATAAATATATAAATATATAAATATATAAATATATAAATTATATAAATATATAAATATATAAATACATAAATATATAAATATATAAATATATAAATATATAAATATATAAATATATAAATATATAAATATATAAATATATAAATACATAAATATATAAATATATAAATATATAAATATATAAATACATAAATATATAAATATATAAATACATAAATATATAAATATATAAATACATAAATATATAAATATATAAATATATAAATATATAAATATATAAAATATATAAATATATAAATATATAAATATATAAATACATAAATATATAAATATATAAATACATAAATATATAAATATATAAATATATAAATATATAAATATATAAATACATAAATATATAAATATATAAATACATAAATATATAAATATATAAATACATAAATATATAAATATATAAATATATAAATATATAAATATATAAATATATAAATATATAAATATATAAATACATAAATATATAATATATATATACATAAATATATAAATATATAAATATATAAATATATAAATATATAAATATATAAATATATAAATATATAAATATATAAATATATAAATATATAAATATATAAATATATAAATATATAAATATATAAATATATAAATATATAAATATATAAATATATAAATATATAAATATATAAATATATGAATATATAAATATATAAATATATAAATATATAAATATATAAATATATAAATATATAAATAATAAATATATAAATACATAAATAGATAAATACATAATATATAAATATATAAATATAAAATATATAAATATATAAATATATAAATATATAAATATAAATATATAAATATATAAATATATAAATATATAAATATATAAATATATAAATATAATATATATATAAATATATAAATATATAAATATATAAATATATAAATATATAAATACATAAATATATAATACATAATATATAAATATATAAATATATAAATATATAAATATATAAATAATAAATAAATATATAAATATATAAATATATAAATATATAAATATATAAATATATAATATATAAATATATAAATATATAAATATATAAATATATAAATATATAAATATATAATATAATATATAATATATAATATATAAATATATAAATATATAAATATATAATATATGAATATATAAATATATAGATACATAATATATAAATATATAAATATATAAATATATAAATATATAAATACATAAATATATAAATATATAAATATAAATACATAAATATATATAAATATATAAATATATAAATATATAAATATATAAATATATAAATACATAAATATATAAATATATAAATATATAAATACATAAATACATAAATATATAAATATATAAATATATAAATATGTAAATATATAAATATATAAATATATAAATATATAATATATAAATATATAAATATGTAAATATATAAATATATAAATATACAAATATATAAATATATAAATATATAAATATATAAATATATAAATACATAAATATATAAATACATAAATACATAAATATATAAATATATAAATACATAAATATATAAATATATAAATATATAAATATATAAATACATAAATACATAAATATATAAATATATAAATATATAAATATATAAATACATAAATACATAAATATATAAATATATAAATATATAAATACATAAATATATAAATACATAAATATATAAATACATAAATATATAAATATATAAATACATAAATATATAAATATATAAATATATAAATATATAAATATATAAATATATAAATATATAAATACATAAATATATAAATATATAAATATATAAATATATAAATATATAAATATATAAATATATAAATATATAAATATATAAATATATAAATATATAAATATATAAATATATAAATATATAAATATATAAATATATAAATACATAAATATATAAATATATAAATACATAAATACATAAATATATAAATATATAAATATATAAATATATAAATATATAAATATATAAATACATAAATATATAAATACATAAATACATAAATACATAAATATATAAATATATAAATACATAAATAGATAAATACATAAATATATAAATATATAAATATATAAATATATAAATATATAAATATATAAATATATAAATATATAAATATATAAATATAATAAATACATAAATATATAAATATATAAATATATAAATATATAAATATATAAATATATAAATATATAAATATATAAATATATAAATACATAAATATATAAATACATAAATATATAAATATATAAATATATAAATATATAAATACATAAATATATAAATATATAAATATATAAATATATAAATATATAAATATATAAATATATAAATATATAAATATATAAATATATAAATATATAAATATATAAATATATAAATATATAAATATATAAATATATAAATATATAAATATATAAATATATGAATATATAAATATATAGATACATAAATATATAAATATATAAATATATAAATATATAAATATATAAATACATAAATATATAAATATATAAATATAAATACATAAATATATATAAATATATAAATATATAAATATATAAATATATAAATATATAAATACATAAATATATAAATATATAAATATATAAATACATAAATACATAAATATATAAATATATAAATATATAAATATGTAAATATATAAATATATAAATATATAAATATATAAATATATAAATATATAAATATGTAAATATATAAATATATAAATATACAAATATATAAATATATAAATATATAAATATATAAATATATAAATACATAAATATATAAATACATAAATACATAAATATATAAATATATAAATACATAAATATATAAATATATAAATATATAAATATATAAATACATAAATACATAAATATATAAATATATAAATATATAAATATATAAATACATAAATACATAAATATATAAATATATAAATATATAAATACACTAAATATATAAATACATAAATATATAAATACATAAATATATAAATATATAAATACATAAATATATAAATATATAAATATATAAATATATAAATATATAAATACATAAATATATAAATATATAAATATATAAATATATAAATATATAAATATATAAATATATAAATATATAAATATAAATATATAAATATATAAATATATAAATATATAAATATATAAATATATAAATATATAAATATATAAATACATAAATATATAAATATATAAATACATAAATATATAAATATATAAATATATAAATATATAAATATATAAATACATAAATATATAAATATATAAATACATAAATATATAAATACATAAATATATAAATATATAAATATATAAATATATAAATACATAAATATATAAATATATAAATATATAAATATATAAATATATAAATATATAAATATATAAATATAAAATATATAAATACATAAATATATAAATATATAAATATATAAATATATAAATATATAAATACATAAATATATAAATATATAAATATATAAATACATAAATATATAAATATATAAATATATAAATATATAAATATATAAATACATAAATATATAAATATATAAATATATAAATACATAAATATATAAATATATAAATATATAAATACATAAATATATAAATATATAAATATATAAATATATAAATACATAAATATATAAATATATAAATACATAAATATATAAATATATAAATATATAAATATATAAATATATAAATATATAAATACATAAATATATAAATATATAAATATATAAATATATAAATATATAAATATATAAATATATAAATATATAAATATATAAATATATAAATATATAAATATATAAATATATAAACATATAAATATATAAATATATAAATATATAAATATATAAATACATAAATATATAAATATATAAATACATAAATATATAAATATATAAATATATAAATATATAAATATATAAATATATAAATACATAAATATATAAATACATAAATACATAAATACATAAATATATAAATATATAAATATATAAATATATAAATATATAAATATATAAATATATAAATATATAAATACATAAATACATAAATACATAAATATATAAATATATAAATATATAAATATATAAATATATAAATATATAAATATATAAATATATAAATATATAAATATATAAATATATAAATATATAAATATATAAATATATAAATATATAAATACATGAATATATAAATATATAAATATATAAATATATAAATATATAAATATATAAATATATAAATATATAAATACATAAATAGATAAATACATAAATATATAAATATATAAATATATAAATATATAAATATATAAATATATAAATATATAAATATATAAATATAATAAATACATAAATATATAAATATATAAATATATAAATATATAAATATATAAATATATAAATATATAAATATATAAATATATAAATACATAAATATATAAATACATAAATATATAAATATATAAATATATAAATATATAAATACATAAATATATAAATATATAAATATATAAATATATAAATATATAAATATATAAATATATAAATATATAAATATATAAATATATAAATATATAAATATATAAATATATAAATATATAAATATATAAATATATAAATATATAAATATATAAATATATAAATATATGAATATATAAATATATAGATACATAAATATATAAATATATAAATATATAAATATATAAATATATAAATACATAAATATATAAATATATAAATATAAATACATAAATATATATAAATATATAAATATATAAATATATAAATATATAAATATATAAATACATAAATATATAAATATATAAATATATAAATACATAAATACATAAATATATAAATATATAAATATATAAATATGTAAATATATAAATATATAAATATATAAATATATAAATATATAAATATATAAATATGTAAATATATAAATATATAAATATACAAATATATAAATATATAAATATATAAATATATAAATATATAAATACATAAATATATAAATACATAAATACATAAATATATAAATATATAAATACATAAATATATAAATATATAAATATATAAATATATAAATACATAAATACATAAATATATAAATATATAAATATATAAATATATAAATACATAAATACATAAATATATAAATATATAAATATATAAATACATAAATATATAAATACATAAATATATAAATACATAAATATATAAATATATAAATACATAAATATATAAATATATAAATATATAAATATATAAATATATAAATATATAAATACATAAATACATAAATATATAAATATATAAATATATAAATATATAAATATATAAATATATAAATATATAAATATATAAATATATAAATATATAAATATATAAATATATAAATATATAAATATATAAATATATAAATATATAAATACATAAATATATAAATATATAAATACATAAATATATAAATATATAAATATATAAATATATAAATATATAAATATATAAATATATAAATACATAAATATATAAATACATAAATACATAAATACATAAATATATAAATATATAAATATATAAATATATAAATATATAAATATATAAATATATAAATATATAAATATATAAATATATAAATATATAAATATATAAATATATAAATATATAAATATATAAATATATAAATATATAAATATATAAATATATAAATATATAAATATATAAATATATAAATATATAAATATATAAATATATAAATATATAAATATATAAATATATAAATATATAAATATATAAATATATGAATATATAAATATATAAATATATAAATATATAAATATATAAATATATAAATATATAAATATATAAATATATAAATATATAAATATATAAATACATAAATAGATAAATACATAAATATATAAATATATAAATATATAAATATATAAATATATAAATATATAAATATATAAATATAATAAATACATAAATATATAAATATATAAATATATAAATATATAAATATATAAATATATAAATATATAAATATATAAATATATAAATACATAAATATATAAATACATAAATACATAAATATATAAATATATAAATATATAAATACATAAATATATAAATATATAAATATATAAATATATAAATATATAAATATATAAATATATAAATATATAAATATATAAATATATAAATACATAAATATATAAATATATAAATATATAAATATATAAATATATAAATATATAAACATATAAATATATAAATATATAAATATATAAATATATGAATATATAAATATATAGATACATAAATATATAAATATATAAATATATAAATATATAAATATATAAATACATAAATATATAAATATATAAATATAAATACATAAATATATATAAATATATAAATATATAAATATATAAATATATAAATATATAAATACATAAATATATAAATATATAAATATATAAATACATAAATACATAAATATATAAATATATAAATATATAAATATGTAAATATATAAATATATAAATATATAAATATATAAATATATAAATATATAAATATGTAAATATATAAATATATAAATATACAAATATATAAATATATAAATATATAAATATATAAATATATAAATACATAAATATATAAATACATAAATACATAAATATATAAATATATAAATACATAAATACATAAATATATAAATATATAAATATATAAATACATAAATACATAAATATATAAATATATAAATATATAAATATATAAATACATAAATACATAAATATATAAATATATAAATATATAAATACATAAATATATAAATACATAAATATATAAATACATAAATACATAAATATATAAATATATAAATATATAAATATATAAATATATAAATATATAAATATATAAATATATAAATATATAAATATATAAATATATAAATATATAAATATATAAATATATAAATACATAAATATATAAATACATAAATATATAAATATATAAATATATAAATATATAAATATATAAATATATAAATATATAAATATATAAATATATAAATATATAAATACATAAATATATAAATATATAAATATATAAATATATAAATATATAAATATATAAATATATAAATACATAAATACATAAATATATAAATATATAAATACATAAATATATAAATATATAAATATATAAATATATAAATATATAAATACATAAATATATAAATACATAAATATATAAATATATAAATATATAAATATATAAATATATAAATACATAAATATATAAATATATAAATATATAAATATATAAATATATAAATACATAAATACATAAATACATAAATATATAAATATATAAATATATAAATATATAAATATATAAATATATAAATATATAAATATATAAATATATAAATATATAAATATATAAATATATAAATACATATATAGATAAATATATAAATATATAAATATATAAATACATAAATATATAAATATATAATAATATAAATATATAAATATATAAATATATAAATATATAAATATATAAATATATAAATATATAAATACATAAATATATAAATATATAAATATATAAATATATAAATATATAAATATATAAATATATAAATATATAAATATATAAATATATAAATATATAAATATATAAATATATAAATACATAAATATATAAATATATAAATATATAAATACATAAATACATAAATATATAAATATATAAATACATAAATATATAAATATATAAATATATAAATATATAAATATATAAATATATAAATATATAAATATATAAATATATAAATATATAAATACATAAATATATAAATATATAAATATATAACTATATAAATATATAAATATATAAATATATAAATATATAAATATATAAATACATAAATATATAAATATATAAATATATAAATATATAAATATATAAATATATAAATACATAAATATATAAATATATAAATATATAAATATATAAATATATAAATATATAAATATATAAATATATAAATACATAAATATATAAATATATAAATACATAAATATATAAATATATAAATATATAAATATATAAATATATAAATATATAAATACATAAATATATAAATACATAAATATATAAATATATAAATATATAAATACATAAATATATAAATATATAAATATATAAATATATAAATATATAAATATATAAATATATAAATATATAAATATATAAATATATAAACATATAAACATATAAATATATAAATATATAAATATATAAATATATAAATATATAAATATATAAATATATAAATATATAAATATATAAATATATAAATACATAAATATATAAATATATAAACATATAAATACATAAATATATAAATATATAAATATATAAATATATAAATATATAAATACATAAATATATAAATATATAAATACATAAATATATAAATATATAAATACATAAATATATAAATATATAAATATATAAATATATAAATATATAAATATATAAATACATAAATACATAAATATATAAATATATAAATATATAAATATATAAATATATAAATATATAAATACATAAATATATAAATACATAAATATATAAATATATAAATATATAAATATATAAATATATAAATATATAAATATATAAATATATAAATATATAAATATATAAATATATAAATATATAAATATATAAATATATAAATATATAAATATATAAATATATAAATACATAAATATATAAATATATAAATATATAAATATATAAATATATAAATATATAAATACATAAATATATAAATATATAAATATATAAATATATAAATATATAAATATATAAATATATAAATATATCAATATATAAATATATAAATATATAAATATATAAATACATAAATATATAAATATATAAATATATAAACATATAAATATATAAATATATAAATATATAAATATATAAATATATAAATATATAAATATATAAATATATAAATATATAAATATATAAATACATAAATATATAAATATATAAATACATAAATACATAAATACATAAATATATAAATATATAAATATATTAATATATAAATATATAAATGCATAAGTATATAAATACATGAATATATAAACACATAAATACATAAACATATAAATATATAGACATCTAAATACATAAATATATAATGTATAAACCGACTTTTAAACACTAATAATCAAAATAAGATCTGAAGAGACCATCGCAACAACTCTACTCGTTCATTCCTGAAAGTAAACCGGACCACATTACCACGATTTTTAGCCCACGTTACACATGAACAGAATCAGTGAGGCCACAGCACCCAGAAAGTGTATCCAGGAAAGCCCCAGTAGCAACTCGGAAAAAGGCCAGTTTATTACCATCAAACACCAGTACCAAATTCAAGTCATGCTCACAGGAATTTTAACAAATCCTGAACATCAAGGGTACCACATCAAAGAAATAATAATAAAATAGCTAAGTCAACGTGAGAAACGGCCACAAAAACCACCATGCTTCACACTTTACCACGATGACTTCATGATAGTAAAAGCGCGTTTTACACAACAATTTATGTGACGATTATGTCATAAATAAGTTCAAAAATGTGCAGCAAACAAGCCCTGCATTATCTTGTTGGAAGAATTAAACCCAAACAATATATGGATAAATTATTCAATCCACAAGACATTTATATTAGCAATAATCATCATCAATATAATTGATGATCATCATCCTGGGTCAACAAATTAATTATTTTGAGGCATTGACGTAAGGAAAAAATAATAAAATTGCAAAACAAAATGAATGAATTACTTACATTCGAGTATATTACAATAAATATATGCGTTATCACCCTGTTCTATATTATATATCTCATTTTAGAAAAGCAAAATACATATAAGCGAATGAAATATCCATGTACTCAAAAACAAAACAAAATAAAAATTAAAAACCAACTGTAACAGCACACGTGACACTTATATATAATTTTACGTTTTTCCCTTTTCCTCCTTTGTTATATACACGACAAAAATTAATATTTTTCCGTGTATAATACATGCACACAATAAATACAACATGTATATAATAATATTACATATACATATTATTATATACAGATTTTTTACATAACAGAAACAGTACATAGCTATAATATATCAAAACACACAAATACACATTTTTTCGCCCGTTAAATGCATTTAAATGTATTGAATAATTATTTTCGGGAAACAAGATAAAGAAAAAAAACCAATTATGTACTAACTTATGTTATGTACTAAAATGTATGTAAAATATAATATTTACTTCAAATATGCATTCAATACATTACCATGCATTACCATATTTATATATATATATACATATATATATATACACATATACATATATATATATATATATATATATATATATATATATATACATATATACATACATATATATACATATACCAAAACCAACTACAATATACTACTCTATAATGTATAATCTATATACTACCTGATCTCTGGGAAAATCGACAGAGTCCACGAACCACTTCATTAATTGGCACTTGGCACTGGTATTTGATCACTGGTATTCACACACATACACAACACAAAAACACAATTTAAAACAAAAAAATAAAATTAATAAAAATTTAAAATGAAGAGAACGGACAAAACACGTCCGATCTCTTCAACGATCATCGATCGACCGAAGTCTTTATATTGAAATGCATATGTGTAAAAAATCAAAATACAGGTATAATAATTTGGAAAAGCAATTTTATAAATATTATCAAAATGACAAAAAAATCGAAAGAAAAACTAAAAGTTGAACCCTGCTTTATATCAAAATATTTAGTTCAAAATTTATCTTGAAAGTGTTAAGTGTAATAATAATATAAAAGATCACGAAAACAAAATTGTAAAGCTAAATTGTTTTTCATGGAAAATTTTCTCACTTTACTGCATAAGACCATTAGTGTCTCCCAGTATGTACTTCTATATGTACTACAACTCGTGTATTATACACAAGAAGAGGAAGAAAATAAATAGGAAAAAATTCTTATGTACGTATTATATATATAGAAGAAGACGAGAGAAACAGACACAATAGATGGAGGAAATTTCTGTATGGATAGAAAAATGCGATGGAAAATGGAGACAACACTCCTTGATTTACCACGAACATAAAAATGATTTATCAGTGACATTAAAAAATAAAGCGCATACACAATATATCTGTATGTGTATATATACATATTTACAACAGACAGTCTGACCTAAGGAAAGTGATAAAATGGTGTATTGGTGTATTCATTTTTGGAAAATGTTTATGATAATGGTTTCCTTGGGGTTGATGGGTGAGGTGCAAAAATAAATTGCTATAAATGATGGCTACACTACAGACTCCTAAGGAACAATTTTAGATGTTTGATTCGTTATATAATATAGTGACATGATAATAAGGTGAGTCTGTAGTTTCGAGCGGCGCTTATGAATGAAACGATGATTTTGGGCATACTTGTAATCACCACGTTGAAAGCGAGTTTTGGGTGAACAAGCAACGAACCTTATGGATTAAATCGAATGATTTTAGTGTTTTTAATTTAGAAACTAATGAGTTGGATCTAAAGCCTAGGGCAAATATATTCTTTATTAAAGATAAATATATCGAAAGCTACCAAAATCTTAATTAAATGAGAACAGGATATAAAAGGAATCAAACATTACCGGAGCTATATGCATTGTGCAGAAAGTAAATAAATACAGATCTGTAAACATTCGTCTTGAATTTAACTCACAACGCTTCAAGAAAGAACGGTAAAATGTAAAATATTAAGATTTACAAATAATGTTAAAAGGGACCTAGCAAAAAAATGGTCGTGCTTCATCCCCAGGATAAATATTAGTCATTAAAAATAGAATTAAATCGGGTGTATTGGAAAAAACGGTTATGTAAGCATGTTTGGTACCATTACTTTGTGCTGAATAAAACAGAGTTCGACTATAGTATGGTGGGACTTGCAGAGAAATGATGGTGATGATTCAAATATAAAAGAACAAAAAAATAGTTTTTTAAGCCGCTCGAATGCTTAATATATATTCCCGCATATGACAAGGAGATGTATGGCGCTGTTCTGTCATCAGGCACCAATAAATATATATTTTAAATCTTTAACCTCCTCTAAATTACAACCTTGAGCGTCAGCAAAACACCTCTCAAAACCTACAGCAGTCCAATCAAAGAGCTCCAATAATTAAACTTATATGGGAAGAAATACTCGATTCGAAATACTTAGATGGGCTATCTCATTCAGTGATGAGTGTGGAATACCGGTTGAAAGGTTATTTTACAGGTTGGAGAGTATGGCTACTTGGAATGCAATGGTATTTTAATTGAATCCCTAGTAAACAATTTGAACGTTTATTGTATAGAAATGCAAGAGAATTATACTGGATGTTTATGAAATGAACCTGTTGACTGGAAATGTCTGCAATGTGTGATGATCCATCGATTCTAAGATAAACGAACAGATTTTGAAATAAAACTAGTTCCAGACAGAAACAACGATAAAAGAAGCTATATTAATGGCATTACCTCCGAAAACCAAAATATCTGACAAGCAAATTATAAACCTGCTGCTAAAAAACGTGAGGACTGGTTTACATTCGAATTGCACTCGTCAGTCGTCCTATAATCTCTAAATACTGGTCAACAAACCTGTGGCCATCGAAGACATATTTCCACCTGGAATCACTTTAGATAGATTCCAGAGCTGGATTATAAGACACGGAGAAGTCAATTCAGTGAACTTCAAAGAAATTCAGATTACTGTGAAATGGTACCCATAGTCATGTCTGCTTTGCTCACTCGTCAAACGACTTGGAATCCGTGTGTGCTGTTTTCTTGGAAAACTTATTTTTATCCAATTCAGACCACACACATAACAGGAAGATATTTTAAAGTTGTTGCAATAATTTCTACTTTGTTAAAGATTGCACATTCTTAATTGCGCATAAATTTGGTTTTGGCTTTGGGACTAAGAGTGTCATAAAAAACTACTGCCAAACTTGTCGTAATAGTGCTGCATCGTAATAAAACTACCAAAGGGGTATCAGAAGCATTGGGGATCTGAGGCTCCAGCATATTCAGTTAAAACCTAATTTTGGTTTTTGGTTTGAATTCAGAACAATTCATCACAGACAATAAAATTAAAATGTACAACATGACATCTCTATTGGCAACTACAAGTGGAGAACGCCACCCGCTTTTGGTCATATCATCGCTAAGGTGTCTTACAGTGGAAAAATGAAGACAATGTGATAAATCTCAATCAGCATTTTTACCTTAGCATAGATTTTTGGGCTCGTTGAAATAGCTGTTGAAATAGCTTTAGAAAGACTGCAAAATTTAATGGCAAAGTTTCCATCATGTTAAAAATTCGGACTAGGACAAACGCATATTGTAATTATCAAAATCATAGTAAGAAGCACAGTGATCGTAAAGCAAAGATATTAGCGGTATCACTGATATAATAAGAAGAGATTCACCTCGAAATAAATCATAACTGTGATTTCGGAGTTATAGTTCGTAAAAGAAGATCGGTTTAGAACAACGAATCATTTATTCACTGCAGTTAGAACTGAACTTAGATAGTGGTTCCAAAATGTTCTTGATGAAAACCGAGTATGCAATTGCTTAATGTATGCCAATTAAATGAGCTGTATCTTCTGGTGATGGACATTTTAGAATTATTAGAACTCTTTAAAAATGAAAATATGTCATAAGGTTGTTCATCAATAGATTCCAAAGAAGACCAATTGGATGACTCGAACTCAGAAAATCACTTATAAAATATTTTTCCATCATTTGATTTGAAGAATTTGATTTGAGATGACTGCTAGAGGTGAAATCTAAGCTAATATCTAATTAAGATCAAGTTATAAGTCTTATCTGTGGCGTCTAATTTTCTAGACTTTTCCAAGGCCAACTAAGCCAACTACCTAAAAATCTAGGTATTGCAATTATGTATATTGTAGATGTTATTAAGAGAGCTGCCATCTCTGTCTTAAAGGTAGCAGAATAGGATTTATTTTTGTATTCAATTTTACTTTTGGATTTTTATGTTAAAATTCGGGAAAAATGAGCAGACCAAATGCATTCACTGTGGAGAAAATCTAAAATTGATATTAAGTAAGCTTAATACGTTTGATGAGCGGCTACACTCACTTGAGCATAATAACTAAGGACATTATATGCTGGAATGCTAATGGACTAATGCAACATCAACAAGAATTGCAGGTGGCCTTGGAAACAGAAACAATCGACATATTTCTTATTACGGAAACTCACTTTACTAGACAATCAAATATGAAATTTAAAAATTATCAAGTATATAAAACCAAACACCCAGAAAACACTGCTAAAAGAGGTAGCGTGGTTATAATTAGAAATAATATCCACCATTACGAAGAGCTGAAATATGAAACAGTTGAAATACAAGCAACTGTTGTTAACGTCAAAACGAAAAATAATTATGTTAGTGTTGTTAGTGTTTACTGCCCTCCGAAACATACACTATAATCTCGGATTCTTCAGTAAACTAGGAAAAAGATACATAATTGGAGGAGTTTTTAATGCAAAAAATGTTCATTGGGGTTCTAGGCAGGGTTGGGCGTTTTACATGTAAAAAACGTTTTCTCCATTTTACATGTAAATAACGTAAATTACAAAAAAAAATGTGTATTTTACAAAAATATGTAAATTATATTTAAAAAACGAGAATCCGTCCAGAAATAATTTAAAATATTGAATAAATGATACAAACATTTGTTTATAAGAATAACTTGCATTAGAAAATCCAATTAAACATTTTATTTAAATGGTTAATCATAATTATTTTCAACTTTCAGTTATCTACATTGAGACTATAAAAATCACCTATCCTTCTACAATGCTATCTGTTTACGTCTTAAACTAGTTCTTATATTCGACAAAATAAACAACTAGTGACATAGTGCCATCTAGCTACATTTGAATAAACTAAAATAAAATATTTTTAAGAGTGCATATTTCTTTCGATATGTAGCGGAAAACTAATTGCAATTTAACGTTTAATCATAAATAAAATAATTCTCTGCAGTGAAATGAATGAAGTGAATCTATACTCGTTTGACTGGCTTTTAAATTTAAATCTTTATTAATTTCAAACAGGACAGAATCAACCAAATTATCACTACCCGTCTCACCCTCATCAAATAAATGTATGCCTGAAATTACTAGCCCTATTCTATCCATTCGATAAAATGCCTACGCATTATGCCTTTGATGTCCAGTGTAGTAAAGAGGTAGCGAATGTGATTATCGAATTTAAGCGTGGAACTGTAGTGAATTTTGTTAATTCAATTTAATTTTTCTTACTCTAATTACAATTAATAGTTTTTTGCAGCAATACCATTATACTAACCTTACCATAGAATTAATACTAGATAAATTGATTAATACATTAATAATTAAATTTGGGAAAAATATTCTTTTTGAAACCCAGCAGTTACCATTCAAGGAATTCCATATGCTAACTCCTCTCACGAAAAACGAAGCGTTCATCAAATTACATTTATTGATAGCAGGTGTCAAGATTTCATTGTCAAAATATTTCTTATCATAGGAAAGTTGCACTTTATTTTACATTTATACATATGTACAAATATCACAATAAATAAACACAAATACACTACACTGTAGTATATAGTCAATTTTTCTTTAATGAAGAGATTTGGTAACAGATGGCGATAATTGTAATGAAAAAGTTTATTTATATTTTACAGTATGTATAAAATAATCGTTTACATTTTACATACATTTTACATGTAAAAAACCCAGTAAATTACATTTTGTAATTTACATGCCCAACTGTGGTTCTAGGCTAAAAACGACTAAAGGTAAAGAACTGCTTAAAGCTCTAAGAAAATGCGGTAGTGAAACCTTGTCAGCTGAAAAACCAACCTACTGGCCTACAGATCAAAACAAAATACCAGACATAATTGATTTCTTTATAATCAAAAATATATCAATGAACTACATATATACAAGTAGACGAAAGTCGAGACCTAAACTCGGACCATTCTCCTATATTTTTTGACATTAAGCGAAAAAAGTTAAAAAAAAAAATCCAAGCCTAATAAATAAACACACTTGTTGGGAATACTTTAGGTAGTCCTTAGAAGAAAAAATTATACTAAAGGTTCCATTAAAAAGCGAGGAGCAAATAGAAAACGAAGTTTAACAATTTGTAAATGATATAGAACAATTAGCCTGGGACAGTACCCCAAATTAAATATAGAATTAAAGGAAACAACTACTCTAAAGAAATTAGAGAACTCTTGGCAGGAAAAAGAAGAACGAGAAGAATATGGCAGCAAACACGAGCTCCTCAATATAAAACTAAATTAAAAAAATTAACCCAACAGTTAAGAAGGGAAATCCAAAAAGTAAAAGATAAATCAATCAGTAACTGTCTAAAAAAACTAACCAATGATAGCAGGACTGATTATTCACTTTGGAAAGCAACCAAAAAATTAAAAGACCAACAATGCAGAACCTTCCAATAAGAATAGAAGAGAGAAAATGGGCTCGAATTAACGAAGATAAAGTTAAATGCTTACTTACCTTATCAATGCAGCATTTAGAACCAACTTTGTGGAAAATTGCAGAAGTAATAATGATATCAAAACATGGAAAACCACCATACGAAACTTCATCTTATAGACCAATTTCGTTGTTGCCAATTATGTCTAAACTCTTTGAGAAACTACTGATTAAAAGGTTAAATTCGATAATCGAAAGGAATAACTTAATCCCTAAATCATCAGTTCGGATTTCGTCTTCAACACTCAACAATACAACAAGTACATAGAGTAATCAATGTAATTGAGAAAGCACTTGAAGAGAAAAATGTCTGCTCCACGATATTTTTAGACGTGGCGCAAGCTTTTGACAAGGTTTGGCATGAAGGACTTAATCATAAGTTATGAAACCTCTTACCAATGCAATTCGCTAAAATACTGGAATCATTCTTGAAAGATAGATTCTTTAGAATTAAATTTGCTGAAACTTATTCTGAATTAAAAGAAATAAAGGCTGGTGTACCGTAGGGCAGTGTATTAGGACCGATTTTATATTTAATATACACGTATGATCTACCTGAATTAGAAAACAATACAGTGGCGACTTTTGCTGATGGCACTGCGTTCCTAGCTGTCGAAAAAAGCAAAGAAGAATCAACACAAAAATTACAATCAGTGATTTCCGAAGTATATAAATGGACTAAAAGCTGGCGAATTAAGCTAAATGAAACTAAATCAGTTCACTATATTTTACCAACAAACGAGTTGAACATATACCTGTTTCAATAAATCGAGAAATAATACCGTATGCGAATACAGATAAGTATCTAGGCATGAAAAATGAAAACTAAAACTAAAATATAGAAAAATACATTGGCTGACAGGCAGACACTTGCCTCTATCATCATACAAAGAGCTGTTGCTTTATAAGCAAATACTGAAATCAATATAGACTTATGGTATTAACTTTGGGGTTGTACAAAACCCAGTAATTCAACTGTTAACCAACACCAATGTTATGCGCAGACCGAAAAGAACCAAACCCCTTGAACTGGTTTAATTGTTAGAACAAACAGCGACAACTATTTAATCCAATTTTTAAACCTTTACCCTAGATTCGGATGGGGCTTTCGATTAAAGTTTCAAAAAATTAACTAATTTGGAAAGTGGTACCACTGTTTTCAACCACGATTTCCTTCCCAACAATTCATCTGGGTATATTAAATCTGTGGCAAGACTCTTTACAAAATAAATAGGATGGGCACATAATCATAATGCAAAATTGTGATTGGTGCCATTAATATCAATATTATAATTTATGTGAGTCTTGAACGCGGTCACTTTGCTAATGCAGTCTTTCTGGTGGGTTATATGAATGATTTTAAATATATGATGTTTCGGCTATGATGCATACATATTTTTTGAGAAAGTTCTATTCTCATAATATTACAAATTATGTAAGCTGAACAAAAATGGTTAGTAAATAGCAAAAAACCGCCTTCGCTATTTTATTTTATTCAAAAATTTAATCAACATGATGATCATATTTGTCTCTACACTAAAATATGTTATATATAAATATATATATATATATATATATATATATATATATATATATATATATATATATATATATATATATATATATATATATTTATATATATATATAAATATATATATATATATATATATATATATATATATATATATATATATATATATATTTTTATATATATATATATATATATATATATATATATATATTTATATATATATATATATATATATATATACATATATATATATATATATATATATATATATATATATATATATATATATATATATATATATATATATATATATATATACATATATATATATATATATATATATATATATATATATATATATATTTATATATATATATATATATATATATATATATATTATATATATATACACATATACATAATAATAAAGATACAAGACAACAAATACCGAAATAAAATTGAATAAATTTGTCATAAATCCTTCAATAAGGACGACACATGTTCTTAATTTATTGCCCAAGAAGAAAACACATAAAAAAAAATTCAATTCAATTTTCAACTTGATATACGAGATGGATGGGATATTAAATGAGAACGAGATTTATACGTTCATATAATATATAAGGGATGATATGCGCCATAAAACTACTGAGTTGTCACCAAAACAATAAGACATAAATTCGTGACGAATTTTTATTTTTTATTTTTATTTTTTTATTATAATATATTTTCCGAAACAATAATTTAAATTTGCGTTAAACAACAAATCAAATAAAACATTTTTATGTACGTTTGAACATTTATGTAAATGGAAGGGAAATTGTCATATGGTATAATGATCTTCGTATACACCAACAGTAATGCAGAAAATGTGTACATACATCGGAATAAAAAGGGTTACATCCTCGTAATGTAGTTTAAGCACTTTTAAAGAGTTTATGATTCCAATTATGATATGTTTGTCTAGGATTAAGCATATTTTTATTGTATTTTACACGTATTGTTTAACTATATAAGTATCTGAGCTTCCATGAAAGTAAAACGATGCATCTCAGCATAATTTAAATACACATAGTACTATACCATGGTATGTTAGCCAATTGACGTCCTAGAGGTCGCTACTGGTACCGTTTTAAAATAATCAAAATATTTGTATACATATATATAATCGCCTAAATGTCATATATGTATACTAAATGTTGACGATATTCTATCGACTGGAAATCTGGAACATCAATGGGTAAACTGATTTTTTTTATGATGGTAGTACTATGTGTATTTATATTATGATGGAAGGTAAAAGAAATATTACTCTAAGACAACTTATTCTAAAATGATTTTAAATATTCAAAATTGAGCACAAGTCAGACATTTAGTATAGCAAAGTGTTCTTCCATGCGATTGTATTTTTGGATAAAGGATCATTTCAAACGTAATTCATTTGAATTTTTGAGAAATGCATTGCTAGTCTCATAAATGCATGCGAGTAATCATACACTGGTGATCCAGGCATACGCCACGTAGCTTTTGGTGTATCCACGTATATCTTTGCTTTGATGAAATTATTTATGGTTTATCGTGTCTTATATACGTAGTTAAAGATTCTTGCCAGTTGTTATCGTCATATCTGTCCAGACAATTTTTTGTAAAAATAACGTACAAACTACGACGTTGAGGTGAGCATTGTATTTCAGCAACAAATATTGATTATAATGGCACCAATTAACTATTTTGAACTTCAAATATGAGCAATTACCCCTTGTTTCGTCATCCCGCATGGTCCATGCATACTGGATCTTAGACCATATTATGCCATCTTGTATTTTGATTACCATCGGGAGTTTCCCCCGATACAATTTGGTAGGCATTGGCTTCAAATTCAGGCTGAGCATATCCACATTAATGAACGGTAATTGCGAGGTGCCCAGATGTTTTTGAAAAAACTTCAAATCACCATCATTGTTTATGAATATGATGTTGATATCTTTGGGAGTAAATTCGCTGATAATAATGTCGTCTTCTGTGAAAAATCAGGACGACCACGAAAGCCAACAAATTTTGCTTCCACTGACGCAAATCCAAAATGCTATTGTGTGATGAGCAAATATTTTCACAAAATTGTTTATAGTCTAGATGTTTGGGATTTGAATAAAGGTCTCGAAGGAGTTGAGGGCATTCAATGATATTTTAGTTCGAATAATCGAATCAATTGGTTTTTTTTCTAATTAAGTAAAGTGAATTAGTAAAGTGTACTATCTATCTATTTTTTACTAATTTGCAGAACTACATAATACTCTGATCAAAATGTTTTGGATTTCATCTGCGATTTTGTTGCACTGTTTCGGTTACCTTTTTTGAAAATAAACGCTAAAAAAATTAAGTCTTACGAAGAAACCTTGCTTGCATACCAGAACAACAGCATTAAAACGCATATGCTCCATCATTGGTGTCAGAAGTGGGATCTTTTCCAACGCGTTTGCGAAACACCGTTCATCCAGTATCAGTCGAGAATTTAATAAAACATCCAGTGTGAAATACCAGAGACAATAACGATCGATTCTACCGGAATCGGAGTGACTGGTAACAGGTTAAACAATTTATAGCAATTTCAGTAAAAAAAACCGTGAGTACGCTTTTATTTAATTTAAAATGGCGTCGACTTCAGATCAACGTCGGTGCAAGCAGTTCATCAAAAATTTTCGAGAAAAATTAGAACGATACGAAGCATTCATTGAAGAAAAACTGACGACTGCAAAGGCAAGGCACAATCAGCATCGGTTGGCAGAATTAAATGAAAGCTGGTCTATTTACCAATGTATGTTACCATCATACGAGATTTTAGGCACTCCGCTGTTACCAGATAAGGTTCATAGCGCTTGTCGGAGTCGCTGATAATTGAATCAGCAATTCAATTATCTGATGAGAATTACATTGTCGCTCGAGAAATTCTCAAAGACCGATTTAATAAACCAAATTTCATCTGTAAAAATCAATTGTTTACCTTTAAATCTATCGATCGATAGGAACCCTAAAACCTATTAAATCTCCATGACCATTTTCTAGCGCATATTCGATCACTACAGGCATTAAAGAGACCCGTGAAACTATGGGATGACCTGATAGTTTATTTTATGGTATCATAATTGGATACAGAAACGAGAGCCAAATGGAATGAAACAGCCCCGTCTACTCATTTACCAACGATATACGATATAAGTCATTTTCTTTCTGCACATCAATTAGAAAGTCATCCAAATTCCACCCCGGTTATGCCTCTAATAAAGCTATCATGGAAGGGATATAATCGTCGCACAACTGCTGTTGCACATCGAAGACACTGGTGCTTCACCAACACATACAACTGCTGAACAACCGACTACAACAGGAAAACTCGAAAATATATCAGCATGCACGGATTTCAAGCCAAATACCAATACTTCGGCCATTGCATCTACCTCATCGTTCCGCAGCCATATCCGATACAAAATTTACACCATTCGTCTATTTGGCAACTGCATTAGTCAAGATCTTTGATCAATTTGGGCAACGTGTAGCAGGAAGAGCACTGTTAGACTCTGGTTCGCAGTTAAACTTCATGACAGAATCATTTGCGTTCATCGTCACAATTCCGGCATCAAGATTCATGAAATTGACTCCAACGTCGTTCGATGTCCAGCACTACCATCACATTGAGCTTACACACCATCAACTTTTGTACTAAGTTGGAAGTATAAGTTCTACTGAATATCACCCAGTGAAATCACAGCAAATAGTAAAATGTTGGACCATTCCATCAAACAGCCAACTTGTGGATCCTAAATTTTTTAAATCACAAGACATCGATCTATTGATAGGAGCAGAGATTTATCATCAACTACTTTCTGTCGGACAAATAAAATTAGCAAGCCATTTGCCCATTCTCCAGAATACCGTACTAGGTTGGATTATTTCTGGAAAATGTTCTACGCCCATATGTGGAATATGTACTAACCCAGTTTGCAATTTTGCCATCGAAGAACCAAGTACATTAGATGCCCAAATTGAGAGATTCTGGACTTTCGATAGTCTCAGCTGCCGCGTTCTGGTAAACAGATGTCGACCAAGGAATCCGAATGCGAAAGACACTTTAAAAGGTTGACCACATGTGATAGTGGAGGAAGATTTGTGGAAAATTACCATTCTCATTTAATCCATCGAATTATTTTCCACCTTCGCAAAATTTATGGACGAGTACGAGATGGCAAATCATATGGAAGCTGTAGAACTAAATTCTATCGTCACGCCATGCTTCTGCTTACCACATTACTGCAAAGTAAAACCGCAAAGCTCATCAACCAAACTACGACGGCTCCGCTAAAACATCTAATGGAAGGTCACTAAATTCAATTCTGATGGTTGGTCCAGTAGTTCAGAGCGATCTTTTTTCGATTTTGTTCCAATTTCAATCGCATTCCTATGTATTCAGCGCCGACATTGCCAAGATGTATAGGCAAATTCAAGTATATGAAGATGTTCACAACCTATACAACTGATATTCTGGCGAATGTTGCAAGATGAACCTCTCTTGACGTATAAGTTAAAAACGGTGACATATGGCACATATGACATATGACTTCAGACATATGTCTGAAGCTACTGGCTCTCAGCCATCAAAGTACATTACCTGTTCAAGCCCTTGCGTTTGAAAAAGTTGTATACGTGGACGATCTACTTATCGGAACCAATTCAGTTGCTGCTGCAAAGACAATTGAGAGTCAAGTTTCAAACATTTTGCAGACCGCTGGCATAGAACTACCAAAGTTGTGTTCCAACAGTTCCAAAATTCTCGAAGATGTACATCCTGAATTCATAGAAATGCAGCTCAACATAGACGAAGATGATGTGGTCGAAACACTTGGCGTTTGTTGGAATACAACATCGGACAGTTTCATGTTCTTAGTCAAATTACAGGATAATAAAGCCATATCAAAGCGTATGATTTTCTCCAAGATCGCTGGAATCTACGATCCACTTGGGTTATTGGCATCTGTGATTGTCATAAGAAAACTATGTATCCAAACGTTAAGGCAATATCAGTCACTTCCCCAGGGTATGCACGCACGTATTAACAAACATTTCGAGCCTTATGGTGCTCAATAAGTTTACTATCGAACGTTATCTTTTCAGGACAGCCAAACCTTACATCACTGAAGTACATGGATTTGTCAATGCTAGCGAACGTGCATATGGTGCGATTTTATACGTTAGTAGTATTACGATCACCGGCCATGTATCGGTTAAAATACTGAGTTCAAAATCTCGAGTCGCACCACTTGAAAAATTTACATTGCCTCGCCTAGAACTGTGCGCAGCTATTGACTTGGAGCGATACCAAGTCGTTCAAACTGTCTATTGGTCTGATTCGACGATTACGCTTAACAGGATAAGGTCATGTCTTAATAAGAAAAATTGGCGCCATGTGCCAACCGTATCCAATCCTGCGGATCTGCTGTCTCGAGCTATGACTACCGATAAGTTCCTAGATTCTAACCTATGGCTCCATGGATCTTCTTTTCTACTCCAAGAGTTCACATCGTGTTCAGTACTCCTTGTAGACTGCACATGAGGAGAAGACAAGTGAAATGAAGAATAATGTTTCAGTCAGTCACATTGCCACCGAATCGCCAGAGATACTAGCCGAAATTAAATATTTCAATGATTTCAGAAAGATCAGACGAGTCTTTGCCTACATTCTTCATTTCAAGCTAAGGCCAAAATACCAATTTAGCGGACCACTAAAGCTTGAAGAACCAGTTCGAGTGATGCACCCGATCATTCAAGTAGTCCAGAGACAGTCTTTCCCTACCGAATGTGGGGGACTGGAACAAACAAATTTTCATCCGCTTCAACATACTTCATTATCATTCATTCATACAGTACAGTTAGAATTTAAAGCTTTTTGGGCGACACTGTAACGATTCATTTGGGAATTCGAAAAATGTTTTTCAGTGAACATAACAGATTGTGTGATAAACTCCTTAAACTTGGTCTTATTCATATCTTATTTAATATTAAGCCAGGCTTAAATTGTAAATTTAACTTTGCACAATAAGCTTTTAGCTGCACTTCTATATGTACGAAGTTTTAGACAACACCTTTTGGCTTATATTAAATGCTATGTTCCTAGCGTGAAGGTTATATGTAGACGCATTTTGATCATGTGATATGCTTAGGTGACGTAACAGAAATTTTGTACTGATTATGTCACTATTGGTTGGAATGACTGATTTTCCCTTAGATAATTTAAGTCTAATAACAATGAGTATGAGGAACCATGCATAGGTCTTGTGCTGTTTAAATACTCTTTGGTCTTGTCGAATATGTGATTGATTCTGGAATGATTAAATTACATGATAGCAAGTCTGTATCTATATATGTTAGTGTTGGTGTTTACATACATTTTGCCCTTTTCAACTTTATAATTTGACGAGGTATCTAAGTTTTCCTCCAGAAAAAAAACTGGTTTCTTTAATGACCGTCTTGCTAGCCAGCTTGTTAGATCTCGATGTTCCATCAAACAACGATAATTTGAGTGATCAGTAATTACTGTGAATTAATAACCCCTAATGTTGGGTCTAAGCTTTTTAAAACTGACCACTTCAGCCAAACATTCCAGTTTCATGATGCTGTAGTTCCTTTGGGCTCTGTTCAACTTATATGTGACATAAATGTTTCGGTTATTCATCTTCATCATCGACCTTTTGGAGTAATACGCTTCCTATTCCTGTTTTCCAATAATCCATTTTTTAAAGTCTGGGTTAACCAGAACGTTGCTTTGACGTTCTTTAGACTGCACCTAAACTTGAATAGTTGGAAATAAATCGTCTCCGTAAGACCTATTTACGTTTTTCCACATTTATAGAGATTTTAGATGTACTTCAGACAGTAGTGATGAATGATTTCAAAAGTTGCAGATGCAACTAATAAATTGTCAAGTTAGACGAAGACATAGTCATGAATATGTTGAGGGATAACCTTGGGTACCAACCGACAAAACCCCAACCACGTTACACAACTCGGCATGACAGTGGTAGAGTGGACGTGCCTGTACCGTAAAAGTCATTTTATCCCTTGGTCAAAAAGCGTCTTTTAAGGCGATGGTGCTGATAACCATGTTTTATCCAGTCGACCTATTGTAGACTTTTAATTTACGGTAGAAGATATGCGTCCTTCACTGTAACCGAGTTCACTTTTCTTGCGTCTGTACCTACACGAACTTTCCTGTTCATCTTCTTCATTGTAGTCACCGGAGTATCTCCTACAAAGTATCCCCTTCGAATATCAACGTCGCTGGTGAGCTACAAATTCGGTTAGTGTTCCCCCTAGTATGTCCAGTATGTTGTTCCGAGCGATTATAAAAAGTATTCGTGTTTTAAAAGGCTGTATTAGGTTGCACGAAAGCGAGACGACACTGCATTATTTTTGGTTTTGTTTTTTTACCATATCTAGGAATCACCTGGATAACACTGACAATATAAATTTTCAGTACTTTCCATAGAGCATTATATTATTAAAATGGTGGTTGGTTTCCTTTGCGTATTGCTAATAAGATTTTGATATTGTGCTTTTTTCATCTTCACAGTTGAACCATGAGGTTCAAATTTCCTTTGTTTCTTTTGAAGATTTGACTTTTATACAAAAACTGCTCTCTTAGTTTAGCAGTGACCGCATCCACACATCCTACAAATTCCTACAAATTTGGCAGGGCACCGAAAAGATCTCACATCTTTGCAGACCCGATGCCTTCACTCAAAAAAATTAAATACGAGAGTCTGTCCTTGTTTCGAATGTCAAATAGTATTTCATTGCTTAAACCTACAAACAAGCAAGAATTATTAACTATTGAGATATCTGAAGACACACGTTTAGTCAAGTTATTAGCTTAAGAATGATGCCTTCCATTTCAAAGTTTTTATTAACCAATAACAATAGTTGCCAACACCAGAAATGTCGTGAGAAGCATCCAAAATATTTCCAAAATAAAAAGTTCCAATGGCTTCGGGTTTTAAACTTACATTGGCATGACCCATTACCCGCTCACATGGCTATAAGAAATAGCAGGAACTAAGATACGAATTACTGAAAATAGAAAAAACTACTATTTCTAGATGGCTGGTTACAGAACATTCAAAATTTCGAATGTACAGGGCTTCAGATGCATTAAAACATGCTTATTCTACCGCCATCTATTCCAGAACTACATCCATAAATGGCACGTTCCATATACTAATGAATTTTCTGCTAAAACCCGTATTTCGCCCATTCAATAAATATCCATCCAGTCCATGTTTGGAACTGTTGTGGTGTGCTCCTGTTTACCAGATCAACGAAAGCCGAAGTAGAATCATTTAAAAATGAGAACGTTGAAGATTTTATTTGAACCAATCCTATGAATCTATTGTGCGGTGGCTGTCATTATATTCCACAATCTATAAAAAGTTTTGATTTTTGAATCTATATGCCAAAAAAACCTTCATGAGCTTTTACCATCCAACTGGCAACATTTTGTTCTTTGGTGGAGCAGACCATCATGGCTTCAACAAAATGAAAAATGCTGGCCTATAGCTAAACCGACATTTTTTCGCACCAATGAGGAGAAACCGGCCAAGATAAAATTTTAAATCCACGGTCTCTTTGCTTATTGTTACCTGTTGACGTTGATGTGCTAACCACGGCATATTTTATAACTAGGCATTCGCTGACATTACCATCCGACAAAGACAACTAGTATGTCCGAAACCAAAATTAATGAAGTTGTAGTAATACGCAATGTCATCCCACTAGCACACTAGCATTTAGCCAAGGTCATTTATATGGACTTGTATGCGAGTCGTTTCTATACAATCCAAAAATTGAAATTTCAAAGGCCAATATCCACGATTATATTGTTACCAGTATATCTTGAACCTAATATAGTTCAACGTTGGCGGTATACCAAATGTACTATGACCTTAGGTTCCAGTGCTCATTCCAGAAAATATTTCATGCGGTTCGTTCCTCCATAACATTTACATACTAATCGAATAAGGGCAAACGTGTTTTGTAAAACACTGCATTGTCTCCGTCACTTTCTCAACATGTGTCAAACATTTTTTCAAACAAATTACACCCGTTCAAAAAAAGGTCACCATTCCAAAACTCAAAAATTAAATAAACCCGCGACACTGATATTATCATAAAATTAAAAAAAAAAAAAAAAAAAAAAAACTTTTTGATTAGCTATTAAAAAATAAAAAAAAATTCTTCGTAAATTTTTCGTTCATCTTATATAAAATAATTAGTTTTAGTATACAGTTTTTTGTTGTTGGCATCCAAAACATCCAGTCCTTTTTAATTGTACGACTTCTTAATCGCGATCGCTGCTCGCAAAACCAAAACGAAAATGAGATGAAAAAAAAATTTCGATTAATTTTTTAAGAGTTGTATGTTTATAAAATGAATTAACCCTTTTTGCCATTTTTTTTTTTTTTGCAACAACTAACAAAATCTAAATGAACATAAGTTTAATGATAAATTTTTATTTTATCTAAAGTTTTCCGGGAAATTTAAATATTTTTTTTATTTTATATTTTATACTATGGTTAAGGGTAGATTTAAATATTATGTATTTTGGCTCTCTCGTTCTCTCTGCCGCTCAGGTCTTTTCATAATGATAATATAATAATGATAATAGAAAAATGAAGAAAAAATATTATGAAAAATACTGCAGTCCAATCATAATAATTTCTTTTCAAAAAAAATGGATTTTTTTTTGGATTCTATAGTTTTGGAGCAAAAAAAAAAATATGTAATGGGATGGTGGTAAATGGGCCACTTTTGTACACCGAATATCATCAACGAAATTCTTAAGTTTGATTAGCATAATGTTATTTTTTATATATTGCAGATACGATCCGGAATGAGTATTCTACCCCATTTTTGATTTTATTTCGCACACAAACGTATTGCTACACAACAATACGAGTATTAATATTAATAATAATACACAAAAATAATATTTTCCATCCAACTCAGCACAAAAATTAAAAAAAAAAAAATTCTCTGGAAAATAGAATAAAAAAAAAAAAGTATAAAGCATAAATGTCATCCACGAAAATTATAATCTTAATTTGTAGTCGTCTTCGTCGTATTTTATATATGTATATACACACAGACACAGTATAATAAATACCCACCCAAATCAGCCACCCTTTCGAAAATAAAATATCAAATCCACCCGAAAAAATATGGAAGCGAACGAACTCCTTTAATTTTTTTTTGTGTATGTTTTTCATTTTTCTCAAACCAATTATCATCTCTCAAAAACAAAAATCATCCATCCAACCTTCTCATAATTCTTGCTTATTAAACCTAACATTATTTTGTTGTTGTGTTTATTTTTTTGGTCCTTAAAAATTAAGGTGGCATTATACGTATATATACATCGAGTATCATGTGTCTCTTCCGGAATTTATTATGATAAAGGAAAATTGAAAAAGATTATATGGAAAACAAAGTAAATAGTAGATTTCCTGACTATGATACTCAATTTTTTTTTTTGCACACAACATCACTGATGATGATGATCGTCCTTTTTCGGTATGTTGTTGTGAAAAGAAAATGAAATATACTGTATGCTCGCTTTGTAAAGATATGTCGCCGTTTGTGGTCAGGGGGTATTATTAGAACTCGTAAATGTTTTTATTTTTATTTTATTACCAATTTTAAAAACTTTAAAACTTCTGTACATGACTTGTGTGACCACCTATGTTGCCCACTATAATCATACAGAAGGTCAATGATGATATTTTTTTTTTTCAAAGTCTTTTTAGGTCGCAATATTTATTTTTGTTTTTTGAAGATTTCCGGAAAATTACTAGACAATAATCTCCCTAACTCTTATACATGATGGAAGAAGAGTTGAAAAGCCTCATTGAAATTGTACAAAAAGTGACCTGGGAAAGTTATCCTATTCAGCAAGGAAAATTACAAAAAAAGGATTAACTATCCTATTGAAGTGAGAGAGTTGGTTAACGGAAAAAGAAGAGCTAATAAGGCTTGGCAGAAAACTAGAGCCTCTAAAGACAAAACAATTGCACTGGCACGGATAACAATGATTTTGGTTGTATAAATGTATAAATTCTTCTCTGTGCCAACTCGGAAGCAAGCACCATACAATTTGCCATGTACAATTGGCCACCATTGCTTCCTTTGAATTTTCCACTGGTGGTTGTTGCCTCGATCAAAATTTGGTGTCAGTTTATTGATAGTTAATCCAAATTTCAAATGGCCATCAAATTTTCAAATGGCCATCACCGGCGATCTCTATTTCAACATCAATATGTGTGGTGGCTCTATCGATTTTAGAAGTTCAGTTGAGTGATCACTGTATTAATTGGTTTATATTTGATTAATTTTATTAATCAGTCAGTCTGTTTCAAATGTCCAAAAGATGTTTGGAACATGTTTGGGCAAAGGCTTGTTTTAGTAAATGCACACGCATGTTCGTTTAGAAAGTGATTTTTTCGACTTTATTTCATAAGTAAAAAACTTTCGGGCATTTATTCAGCGCCTCTAACGATTTTTAACTTGCCATAGTACATTCATCCTAAATGATGATTTTGCATACAAAAACTGTGGCCATATTGGAATTTTTTCTGATAGTAAAAATCGATTGATGTTTCGATCTGGTTCAAATTCAACGGTAGCTTAAATGATGAATAGGTAGTTCGTTTTCCGTCAAGTAGTGTTGATGTAATTTCAGATGATGCTACTATACGAGTTATAATCCATTCAGCATTCAAACCTACGCCATTATTAAATTGATCAGAAATGTTATGTATCAAGGAAAAAGTTCCACCATTCCTAATGTCTTCGGGTTGTTTGATTTTGTCGATAGACATTTTTTTGATCAGCAACTTTGCAGTTCTCGCCCCAGATCTCTATTTTGCACTTTTTTCCTGACTCGTTTCGATGCCGGTATACCAAGTTGACATAGATCTTTGTTGCTGATTGATATGCGCATTAATCCTGAATTTGTTATGAGCGCTTCATTGAAAGTTCTAGCTGAATACTCAAGTTTTGGATTGGTTGTGCGTGCTTGTTTAATTTTGATTTTGCTGAGTTCTTGTGGGTTTGATGGTGGGCATATTGTTACCATAAATTACATCTGTTAGCGTTGTATTTCAATGATGATCTTTTTCAAGTAAACTCAGCTTGAAACACTTGTCTCTATAACTTGGGCATTCTACGCTATCAACGGTTTTAATAAAATGAACAATGATGGATCTTTGACTGTATGCAATAACAATTGGAAATAATAACAATCAGCATTTTGATGATGTTCTATAATGCATTTTTTACGAACGTAGATCGGCAAAATCCAGTACAATTGCACTTTCTTTTCGCATACGTTATTGTCGATGTCTTTGAGGTTTAGTATTTGGGGCACTCCGATATACCACAAAGTTTTAGCGAGGTCATCGGATGCACTCAATTGGTAAAAGGTGGTGAGTGTTGTATTTGGTGGTAGATCAGTTCTATTTGGGCAGTTTGATCGATGAAGTATACATACGCCGGTTATTCTCTATGTGAAATTATAATTTGTGGATGTTGGATGTAAATATTTGTCAAACTGCGATAACTGGATATTGTTATCAAACTGGATATCACTTTGTACAATTGCAATCCTTCATGAATCGTGACTTATACCACTGAGGTTATGATTAAGTACTTAAGGTACTTCCACCGAATAGTGTGCTGGATCATGGTAAAACCACATTAATTTTCTAAAATGTTTCGGTAGATTATTCGTTATTGACATAAGTTGCCTTAAATAATGTGACGGACAAAGAGTTTATTGCCAATTACTCCACAACTCATGTTGACTTGTTAGGTAGGTGATGGTCAAATTTAAATTATGAAATGTAACTAGATTTGAGAAATCATCATCATAACGATCTTAGTGTAAAATCACATAATTTGAATGCAACTCGTAGTCATATAGAGCTCAGAGTGTACATCGAATTAAAATTGTCTACACTAGACGTTTTTGCGGTCAAATTTTCGCAAATGTAACAATTCCGGATTATTTGTTTCATATATCAGTGTCTATAAGAGTTCTCACACGATTATATTTTCAAGTTGAAAATTTGAAACCACGTATCCAATGATTGATCTAAACGGATTATCAACAGTTATCAGAACTTCAGAGTGTCAAATAAGACAAAATGTACGAGCATATTGTCGGGTTAAACGAGTTTTATACGTTGATGTCGAAACTGGAAACCGAAAGTTGTGAGGATTCAAATATTCTAGGAATGGATTGTTTTTTCATGTTTAGTTCTAAAATATCGAAAATACTTTACGAGTTTAGATGTAAAAGCGGCATGTATCTGATATTAAAATTCAAGCAGAACTTCATTCTATATATTATATAAAAATGGAGATTAAAATGCTTCAATCGTAGATTGTCATTAAACCGATACAATTTAGCCCGCAGGTGACATGGTTAGTAATTACAACAAATTCGAATGGGTACAATTTCCAATTCTAAGGGTATAGAAGAACTATTTCACAAATTGCAAATGGGAAGAATTTTTCAAAAATTCCCACCTGCCTGTGAGTATTTACAAATCAAGCTGGATGATGAATCGAAACATCTTGTGGCGGTCAGCGCACCTTTTAGATTATTTGCTATATTCCAACGATTAAGAAAATTACTTCCCAAAATTGCTTGTTCTATTAGCAATTTTGATGAGCCAGAGCATCTGCAATTGTCTTTTTATCAAAAACATTGGCGGAAAACCTAAAATATTATATAGTCAAATCAAAAACGAGGTTTGTCTATGTTTTTTGGGTGCAGTAAACTTCACCAATAATAATATGGGAGGCATTTCCACCAATTTTGTATCCGCAGAAAACTATTTCGAAATTGGCAGCACATCGATTGCAACGATGTCTACTAAAATCTACTGCATATTGGTCTCTTAAATCAGTGATCATATATTTTGTTTTGGACTCATTGATTTTGAAACAAGTGGATCTAGTAGCCTTTTGGTACCGTTGTTATTTAATCTAATCACACCAATATCATCTGCATATGCCAGAGCTTAGTTAGACTGACGGTACAAGATGGTATCTTGCGGTGTTTTACTTTTACGAAAGTGGAATTCTAACATGTGATTAAAAAGAATCGGGGAATAGTGCAACAATTGTTGATAGCTTGTTTTCAACTTTAAAAAAATATGGTGACTGTTACTGTCATTTTACACAAACGCACATATTTTTCAGGTTTTTTGAGACATCGTAAAGCAAGCTATTCCGATGGATTGAGTCATGGCATGTAGGAAATCTAAGATTACCTGATGAACGAGATGTTTCGAAATTTTTAGAAAGAATCATCTTTAATGAAAAAGTTTGATAAGTGACTGACCGATGCGGACGAAATCCTCCTTGGTAATTACCTACAGTTTCCTCCGCGAGGGGAGTGATTCCATCCAATATTAGGCAAGACAGTAATTTGTATGGTGTGCAAAGGTGACAAAGTATAAGCCTGAAAAAAACAAGCTCGAAGAAATAATTTACATAATTTACCCAACAAAACCATGGGCTTACATTTCGTCTATTCAGGTCCATTTATTCGCATATATAGTTTATTTGTACTGATGCCTTCTCAAAAATTTCCTATACATAACAAGAATTAATAGCACAATAACAGTTTTACCCATTCTAGTGCCAGAATCAATTTTGTTTATCGAACGCATCCCTAATATCCATAGTCACAGACAATGGACCACAATTCGTTTTTGACAAATTCAAAAAAAAGTGTAACAACTAAATTAGGAGAAGCTCCAGTGCTACTCCATAGTTGACTTTATCGAAAACTATATTGTCTCAGAAAGGTTTATATCTATTAAAAACAAATAGAGGCCAGTAGAAACGACATCAAAATCAGAATACCAACAGTGAAACACAACCCGTATCAGAAAATAAAAAAATTGTACAACAAGTACAAATAGTAGCCAACACCGAAGACGCACTTACAAGAATAAACAGATATGCTCCAATATTTTCTTAAATTATTACAATCTTTTAAAACAATTTGGCATTAAAACATCATAAATTGCACCGAGCTTTACCAATGCAGCTCTGCCTAATTTAAATTTTAAAATATTAGCCGGTTGACCATAAGTCTACAAGGCAGCTTGTTATCTCCTATATAATACATCATGCCAACTAGATGTTTGTGGAATACAAAATTCTCCAAGCAATGCAACATTTGTAGATGATACAACTATCTGGGCAACTGGAAAAAGTTAACTAGAACCAACAAGTTGTTGGAAATGGCGCTTTAGTCTAAATTACGAACAATCGATAAACTAGAAAACTAACTGGACTCCAGACGAAATTACTTCAAGGTCAGTTCCATATTCAAATACATACCGCTAAATATCTTGGAATAAATAACCTTTGATTGCTATAGCTTAAATGGAAAGATCTCTGAAAAGAAAAAAGGAGTATCAAACATCAGCTAAACGCTGATGCCTATATATTTTATAAAGCAAATGATTGCCAAATTCGAAGGATCATACCATATAGTAGTACATACTTCTGTTTTAGATAATTTATTCCCCGATAAATTCTGTCACAGTTCTCCTAAATGTGGGTTTGTAGATATGGATTGGCATTTATAAGGTTGTTAAAGTGTTACAAGGTATTTTTTATGCAATGCCAGTAGTGTTGAACAATGTTTTGTTCCATAACGGGTAATAACGTTAGTGGATGGCCAATAAGGAAGACGAAAGCTGACACAACGGTCGAGAATTTAAAATCTCTTCAATTTCTGTAAGTATTGTCATCAGTTCGTCAAAAGTTAGCCCTGCCTCGCCTATTACTCGTTTTAGGTTTTATTTCTATGAATTGATGTCCGCCTCCCACAATCCTCCAAAGTTAGGATCCCCAGGAGGTATAAAATGCCATTTAATATTATTAACGTTTCATGTACTCCAAAACGGCTTCTCCTTTAGATACCACCATTAAATTGTTTTGGAGTTCCGTTTGTGCCCCTAATACATTGCAGTAATTGTCACTATAAGTTTTACTACGCATACACCCCTCCTCGTGTGAAACCGCCGTAGAGCCGCTAGAAACGCATCGATAATCATGTAATTTGCGAACTCCAAGTGTACTGCCAAAGTACAAGTGTACAAGTGTTAATACTACCGAATTAATTTTTTGTTCTGTTAATGCTTATTCCGTTAATGCTCCAAAATTAGTTTAAGGCCAGTTTCCCTCTGGTTTTATTAGCCAATGGAGGCCACTCCACCATAATGTACGATTTAATAACTCCTCTAAGCCTCGTGAAGCACAATCCGCCAGATTTTCCTTGGATGATACATGGCCTCATTGATTGCGATTTGTATGTTGCAGTAAACATGACAAACGGTTGGACATGAAAGTTTGCCACTTCCTAAGACAAGATGATATCCAATGCAAAACAATGCTTGTTGTCTTCAGGAACATGTCTGATACCGACAACATTAGTTTGGTCAGTAGAACAGCAGCACAGAGCTTTATAGCCTCGAAATACTAATTGTTTTTATTGGTGCCACCCTTGTTTTTGGTATTAAAAGGCATATCTTGTAACCATTTTTGGTTTTTGCTCTGCTATAAATTACCGCAGCGTATAGGCAAACTCCGAAGCTTATACGGTACCATGTAATTCCAATTGTTAATCTGCTGTATTAAGTCATCTATTTATGTGAACGTCCTTCCAGTTTGACTAAGTTATTACCAATGTCACCATAGCTCTGGCAAATTGCGTCTGGTTGAAGGTCATCCCAGCCTAGAATAAAATTTTAATTTTTATGGTGGTTGGAGATAGCCTTCCAATAGAAACTTATAATTTTGACGCTTCTGACAACATAATTCGCTAATTTTATTTGTTCTTCTAGAGCTTCCTTAAATAGTAATGTGTCGTTGACTGGCGAGTACCTTACACCAAGCACTGATGCTGTATTTAATTTAAAGTTATTAATATCGGATATTCTACCTAGTAATTCGGAGCTATTGGAGGTCCATTTACGAAGACTAAAGCCGGTGTCTGTAACATGCTCACAAAATCATTTGTACATCTTTCAAATTGCTAGTGCCGGACATCAAGTCATTAATGTGAAAATAATTCCTTAATATTTCTGCCGCCTCTAGGTATTCCCTTTGATAATCCAAAGCCAGTGGATTAAGTGTTAAGCAGTTTGGACACCTTTAGTTCTTCTTGTGGTTCCATTTTCTCTTCAATTTGTTGGTAGTCACAATCATTGGTGTTGACCCAGATCTGCCATAATATTTCTTATGTCTGCGAAATCTCAGTAACAATTCTATTAAACTTGAGTGCATTACTGGTCCGACTGCTAACTCTTCATTCAACGAATTCCCAAATTCGCTAATTTCCATCAAAATACCATGATGCGATAAATAATATTCATCAGTACCAGCGTATTTTGACACTTTAATATGACATTTAGGCAATTATACATATAAAAATATTTTGGTTATTTTAAAATGATACCAGTAGCGAAATCTAGCACGCCAATGTGATAGTACTATGTGTATTTATATTATGATATGAGCTAATTCTAAATATTCACCTAGGAAATCCTCGTACTGCTGTTTAAATCTCATGCTAATCGTTTTTCTAAATGTTGAAACCTTTTCACTGCCATTACTTTCAAGTTTTGTAACCATGGTTTACCATGCTTGAATGATAAACTTATAGGATATACCTGCCATCAATTGATCTTTCAACAGTATTTGATAATGTTCCAAACAAAAATTTTCTTCTTCGCTTTAAGGAATGATGTTTTTAATTTCCTCAATTTCTCAAAACTTTTTGAGGGTTTATCCATCCCAATTGTGAGTTTTGAGCAATAAGTTTCGACTTTGGAATATACGTTTTGCCATCACATATAATGTCGAAGAATAAATCACTTCCAAGTGAAATGTCTATTTTACCTTCAATACTAAACTCCGGATCAGCTAGTTTAATACCCTCTAGTACTCTTAACCCCCTGCTTTCCTTAAGCGATGGATGATTCGATGAAATAGTTGAAACCATCAACGTCTTTGCATATGTCTCATAAGGTTCATCCTCGAATCTAGATCGGATACATATATAAGTAAATCCTTTCGAAGCGCCAAAAGTTACGTCATTTAGACCTTGTGTCAATATCCTACTATTCTGATTTTTTAATCCGAGGTTCTGAAAGCTGTCTTTTGTGACAAACGATGTTTAAGACCCAGAGTCAAATAACACGCGACAGCATTTCCATTCACTAGTATGATGTTCGACTTCTATTTGGGCCGTTGGTAGGATTGCATTAGTATTTGAACTGGCATGTGCACAGCTTGTTTTTGTTTCAAGGCTGCTCGCAGGAATGTGTAAATGTATAATATCATAAAATTTCTTCTGATACAAACTACACTTAAGTTTAGATCTGCATTCATACACTACATGCTTATCACTCAAATAGTAATTGTAGCATCTGTGATGTTTTACACATTAAATTGGTGTTCCTTACTACAGAATGCACAGTTTACTGCCGGTGTTGCCTGCATCACTTTTGTCTGCTGTATATTTGGTTTTTGAGAAAATCTTTTTACAGGTCCCGCAGTTTAACACCTTGCAACGCATTCATTCTCTTATTTAAAACGGCTAGTAATTTATCAAATGTTGTAAATTCCATCTCGCAGGTTTCTAATTTCCACATTTGTCTTATCCCCTGATCCATTTTTTGGGTGGTGATATAAATAAGCCAAGGATCTCGAGTCTCCGCTTGTTGGCGTAGCGCCTTAAGGTCTCATACTACTTCGTCACATGTGTCATGCAGACGTTTTATTTGTGGATGCCTGTATTATTTGTGGCGGGTCAAAAAAGAGCTTTTGATAAGCTTTTATAGATAGTTCGCGTCATTTATCTGAAAATGCCGAACAAGGGCAAGTGCTTTTCTCGTAAAAGTCACTATAGAAATTTCAATTTTTGTGCTGGCGAAAGTTTTGCGTTTTCATGCACGGTGGTTCCAAAAATATAATAAAAGGATTGCCATTCCGTAAAGTTACCATCGATGAATAGTATATTGGGAATGGATCGGTTCTATATACAGTGGTATGTCTCTTCAGATATTTCGATCATCACCACTCTACGTCTATGAAGTCCTTGTATAGCTGATGGATTCTTTGCATCGTTAACTCATCTCATTGTTAACTCATCGACTTTCATAAGGCGAACAAAATTTTCGATTCGTTTGATATGACATTTGATGTGGGTTCTTCTTCTCTTTAGGCTATCCATTTCAATGCTTGTTTCTCATATTCAGTTCACATTGCTTCAATGAGCTTGATTGTTTATAAGCTACGAGCCAACAATGGCCTGTTCAACCGACTATTATGTATACATACATACATATATATAAACAACGGTGGAATATATCCAAATTAGATTTGATATGAAAATATTTTTCCCTCATTTTGTTGTAAATTAGAATATTTATAGATATTTTGTACAGAATCTCGTAATTTTCAATAAATGATAAAATTAAGGATTCTATTGTGTGTAATAGGGAGGATGGATGATGAAGGGATTTTCCGTTTATATTTTCCTTTTTTTTTAAAGATAACACAACACTAACACATACATACCCAACTAAAAAAAAAGGCAAGAAAATTGATGGAATTTTTATTGATAATTATGGTGGTGGCACCGTTTTGCTAATGTAATTCGGATGGAATGAGCATGGTGAAAAGATTTATTTTTGTCAGCCAAATACAAAAAAAAAACACTAAAAAAAGGGTTGAATACACACAGAAAACAAAATGTATTTATGGTATTTTCAACTTTCTAATCAAAAAGTTTTCCATATTTCGAGTATCACAAAAACAAAAAAAAAATAAAAAATAAAATATTTAAATAGTCATTGTTTCAGTTAAAAGTTCAAAAATGTTAATTTTTTTTTTTTTGTAAATTTGTTTAAACAGAAAATTTTCCATCTCATTTGTGTTGCGAAGAAAATAAATAAAATTATGCAAAGTTCGAAAGAATTTTACCATTTATCCCAATATTATTATTTTTATCGCAAATATTTGATCAAAAGTACTTGAAAGATTGACGCCATTTTATTTTTTATTTTTCTGTTGTTTGACCCATCAGAGAATGGTTGGTTGTGTGTCTCCTTTGCAGAGGATTTGTGTTTATTTTGTATTTATTTTATATACATAAATAAACAACAAAATGGTAAAATTATATATATGTATATGTATATATATATATATATAAACAAAACGGAATTACAATTTTCACAATAAGAATAATAATAATAAAAAATAATAATAATAATAATAAGAATGGGAATTTCCTTCATCAAAAAAAAAAAACGGAAAAAAAGTTTCTCTTATTATCATTCATATTTATATACACAGCATTAAGCTCTAAGGGTGTTTATAAATCAAATATTTTTGACATTTGAATTCTGCGCAAAGGTTTTAATGTTAGAGAAGGGATTAATTTTTGAAAAAAAAAAAAAAAAACATTAAATGAAAAAAATAATAATAAGTAAAACAAAGTACATAGCTATATATAGTAAATGCGAAAGGGGTGGGATATTTTCAGTTTTTTTTTTTTTTTTAGTTTTTCATTTTCTTGTGAATTTTTTATTTTTATATTATTTCTATTATAAAATTTAATTTTCTTTTGTCGTTGTTTTTGAATTACATTTCGTTTTTTTTTTTTTATAATTTTAATGATGTTTATTTTATTTTTGCCGAGAAAATGTACAAAAAAAAAAAAATAGGAAAATTATTTATAATAAAATAAAAAATTATTATTATTCAAATGCAGCTAAAAAATGAGATGAAAAATTTTAAAAATAATAATAATAATAATAGTAAAAGCACCGAAAATGGAAAATGATTTATAAACGAATTTTCTTTCGTTTTGTTTATTTAACTGTTTATGTTTATGTATATAGGAACTGAAAATGTCAGACAGAATTTTCTTTTTGGCTCTGCGTTCCTTTTATGAATATTTACTATTTACTACACAAATATTATTGAAATAGGAAATCAGAACTACGTTTATATTATATATATATATATATATATATATATATATATATATATATATATATATATATATATATATATATATACACTGAAAAAAAGTTTAGGCAATTTTAAACAAAAAACGAGGTAAAATTAACAAAAATCCAAGCTAAAATTCAGCTTACTTAGCGATAAGTTAATTTAACAACAAACGAATAGTAATTTTAACTTTCTTATTTTTAACCAATTGCATTGCAATGTTAACTAAACAAAAGTAAAACCAATTGTTGCCTGTTTAGTTAAGTTAACTTAAATAATAAGTTGAAACGAATAAATAGTTAGTTATATTTACAAATTAATATTTTTAATTTAGCTATTCATCGATGATTTAAATTTGTTATATGGCATAGTACAATCAACTTAGTTGTAATTATATATATATATATATATATATATATATATATATATATATATATATATATATATATATATATATATATATATATAAATATATATATATATATATATATATATATATATATATATATATATATATAATTTATTTCCTTTCTAGTAAAATAAAACAAATCTTTAATTTGTATTCGACAAAGCTTATTTTATTGCACTTAAAATTGTAAAATTAAATATTATAAAAATTGTTACAAAAATAATAATTTAATTCATTTCAATTTAGTTTTTAAATATTATTTAGAATTTAGTTATACATAATTATATAATATTTATTGATATATATATATATATATATATATATATATATATATATATATATATATATATATATATATATATATACACATATATATAAATAATCATTGGAAGGTTGAAATATTAGTTTCACGGTCCTTATTTGGTCGTCTTTTTTTGAGGTTGAACCAGTTTGTGTTGAGGCTATATTAACTGCTGTTTGGTTTTTTTTTAATGAATTTCTTAATTTTTTTGGGCTGATACCCAAACCTATTAGAAGTTTGGCAATCTACGATGGACATAATTTGTATTCTAAACATAAATATTTTACAAAATTAGACAAAGTTTCAATTTATAAGTTTATTAAATTTTCTCCAGGGAAGCAATGAATGCCGTCTTCTGAAATTTGTTTTATTTGCTTGCTGGTTGGTTTACTATTGTTGGACATTAAATAATTGTCAACAATAACTACACATAAATTGTCGCGGTGAGTATTTTCAATATAATTGTTCCGTTGGTAAAATTCCAAAATATAGCTTTTCCAACAGCAGAGCTGTTAAGGATACTGTTAATCGATTGGTGGCGTATTATTGATGTTTCATTGTCTTCAACCTGGTTTGATGTACTTGTAAAACATGAAGATGACTGATTTTCTATACTATAAACTAAGTTGGATTTTGTTGCTAAACAGTTCAAAGCGTAATCTATTGTAAATGTTGAGTTGAGCTTTTCTTGCCTTAATAACAAATAGTGTTTAAATAGCACTCTCGTTCCAAATTCAGTTTCATCAAAAAGATGCTCTAGTTGTTTGGTGTTGAAATATTTTAAACTTTGAATGGAAAACCCACGATCTATAATTTAAGCGAATTATAATTTTACAATGTTCAAAATACAATTATAATTATAATTATAATTGTAATTATAAATACAATACTCACTAAGTCCCTTGATTTTAGCAAATTGAACATCCCATCATCACCATGATTTGGTAAATTTTCAATGATTTCATTAGAAGTGATAACAGATGTTTCTGATTGTTCTAATGTTTCGGGTATATCGATTAAAACAAAAATTTGTCCTACGTCGTATTCTTGAACCTCGTTTGAAGGATTTTGGAAATATTTGCTATCTGTTAAGCTTAATATTAACTTACCTTTTATTCCATCAAAAAATTCTGGCGAATAAATAATAAGTAATTTAAAAAAAAATTTAAGTTGATCACTTTTTAATTTATTATCCATCACGATTGGCGATCACTACACAAATGAGTCGTTCTCGTTGAAAGATTATAGATAAAAAAGGAATTACCGTTATTTGAAAATACATATTACATTTAAACGAAGTCAATTTTACTTTGTCACTAAGTTAATTTATCTGATTAAGCGTATAAATTAACTAACAATAAACAAAGTATTACTTAACACTAGCTAATTTAGCTAATAATTTTGTTAACTTTGGAAAACACGGGTTTATGCTAAAGGCGCTTTTTACACGGATGTAGTTAACATCCAATATATGATTTAAAGGTGCTAGACATGATCCAAGTTATCATATGATTTTATGATTATTTTTTGTTGTTGTATTATTTGTGGAATGAAATATATTTTGTTTCATTTCGTATTGATACTTTGACTCACGCAGCAAAAATATTTATAATTTTAATTATAATATTTTTGAACTATGTTGTTTATTGCTCTAAAAATAAATTTAAATGAAAAAATTAGTCACATACACGGACATAATTTTTATTTTTTAATAGAAACAATACGAGAATCCAAAAACTGCATTGTCCTTGCATTAGAAAATCCAAAATCCCCACTAAAAATTTTAGTGTAAAGGAAAAAAGGTTAGAAACGAGGATAAAAATCAGGTGCAAGCATACTAGTCTAAAAAGGCCCTTTAATTATTAATATCAATCTCTGTCAATCTCCACATGATGTTGTAAATCGATTGCCAAATTTCACATATACAGGACTAGAAAGCTGACAATAATTATATATTTAAATAAATGTGTAATTAATATACCACATAATACAATATGCATATGCACGCATGCAATATATAACAGTAAGGAGTGTACAGAACAGCTGTCTTGAAAATGCTCACATAACAGTTCCTTCATTCCATTCCAACAGTTCTATTCATATGCTGTGCAGCAAAATTTTTAGTAACTGGTTAACTTTTCATGCATCAATTATCTATTGTAAACGCCCAACGTTTTTCTTTTTATATCTTAGAAGTATTTTTATAGTTATCTTTAACTATTAAAAATGCTTAATCAAATTTCAGGTTAATTTGTGTGAGGTGAGGAATCTTTATGGGGTTGTAAATGCGTATGGCGTGTGGACAAATTATTTTATACTTTTTAGTCCGTTTTAAAAACGTGGTATATAAAAAAAATTTATTTAAATAATTTTTAAGTTAAGTATTACTTTTTTAATTTAGTTGAGTTTACTTTGCAATAATACATTTAACTAGTCTATATTAAGTTGTATTATAATAAAATAGAAACTAATTTTACTAACACTGTTTACTTGGTGTTAAGTACAAAATTATTTTTTTGAGTGTATATATATATATATATATATATATATATATATATATATATATATATATATACATATATATATATATATATATATATATATATATATATATATATATATATATATATATCTTAAAAATAAAATTATTGGTTATGAGCCTATTTATTTATTATAATTTTTTATTAATAATATAAATTAATTATTTAAAGTTTCGGATGTAATTCACATCTATCATCAGAAAAATCAAATTAAAATGTATTCAAAATGAAAAAAAAAAAACAATTACAATAAAAAATTGTGTCCCTAAGTTACAAAAACCCTTAATTCCTTATTTTCCTTATTTTAAAGAAAATTAGTTATAACTGCCAAACGAAAGATGTCAGCTTTTTCTATACGTTCAAACTGAGTTTGATATGCAAAAACGGTGTATTCCCATAGAAAATGAGACTTCAAAACTGTGGTTATATGCAAAACCCAGTGCAATATAATGCAATGTGGTTCAAAAACCTATAATGCCTATAATAAACGTAACATTCGAAAATCAACAGTTCCTTTACTTCGAAATACCGTAAAAATAATTTTCGTTGCAACAAACTATAATTCCAATATGCTATATTTTTACCGTTATTAGATTACGGTTAGTAGTTGCTATTTACGTTGGTTTATAATAGTTTATACAAAACATTAGTCGAGAAAGGTGATCCTTGTGTATTTCCAATAAAAACGTGAATTAATCTTAAAGAATAGAATAAATTTGGACAAAAAACCAAACTTAAAATTAGAAAATTTGGAAATGGCTATGAGTGTCGATCAAAGATGTTGTAAACCGCGAAAAAAACGGTGAATAAAAGTAGTTGCAAAAGAGAGATAGAGAAAATAAAAAGGTAATTATTTCGTATTTCTGATTAACGACATTATATTTTATGAATTATCATAATTTTAATAGATACACAATGAAAAAACCGCCGACAATGCCAACATGTACGCATGTTGGTAAAATATTTAATTGCTCCCAGATAAATGTCAGACATGCAATGCCATTATCAAAATATTTTCATAGTTCGAAAAACAAAATTGAGCAGGATAAATTTATCCTCACCAGTTGCAAAATAAAACCACCAATCAGAACAAATCGCAAGGGTACCGGATCAACTAAATCAAGGAGATATGCCAAACCACCTTCACCAACATTCTAAATGTGTCAAAATATCGAGTAACGGAAATATGTGATCGCTAGTAAACATACTCTGCCAGTAGAAACCCGGGGTGGTGATCGCATCAGTATAGAATATGATGCAAGAAGAGCAGCCTTTAAATTATGTATAGGAAGTTTCAAGGTTATTGACCTACGCTATTATCGTTCCAAGAAAGTCGGTCGTCAGTATTTTTCAGGTGATCTATCAATAAATAAAATGTATAGAATGTACCTCGTAGATCAACCTGCTGCAGAATTACATGTTAAGCAGAGTTACTTTAGACGTATTTTTAATACGTTCTTTAACCTGCGATTCAAAGCGCCTTCATATGATAAGTGCTCAACGTATGCCTAATGTACAAGGAACAACTTAAAAATGTAACAAATGTAAAAATAAAAATCAATATTATGATCAAGAAAAGAGTTAATAATCTGCGAGCACAGAGTTTCTATCAGAAAAATTTATATTTCAGAAAAATATGGTTCTCCCAAAAGTTCCAGACCAGGCAGCCTATTTTTCGAGACAACTCTATTTATATAAATTTTGGGTTGTACAGGGATCATCATCTGCTAGCCTTAATAAAGGAAACGTGTTTTTGTACGTTTGGCTGGAAAATGAGAATAGTAAAGGCTCCAACGAGATTGCATCAGCTTTATACCACCGACTAGGCTTTACTAAATTTGAGGAAATTTCAATTCTTCGACTGATTTGCGATGGCTGCGCGCCCAAAATAAAAATACTACCGTGATGGGTATGATCTCGTTCTGGCTAAAAGAAGTTGCGCCTACGTAGATAAAAGAAGTGCAAAATATTTTTCCAGTTCCTGGCCACTCCTACATTCCGCCGGACAGATTTTTTGCCCAACTGGATAAAAAGGTGAACGCTAAAGAGCGGATTATAAATCCAAATGAATATTTAGATTTAAATCCAAATGAATATTTAGATATAAATTAGATTTATATTCTAATGAATATTTAGATCAGATGCCTGTCTGGTGAAGGATTGGAAAACAGTAACCGCAGCATGTATTAAACTTTAATTAACAGGATAATAGCACTTCCAGTTTAACAAAGCCAAGCGTTTCATCATTCACAAAATGCCTAAAGGTTCTATTTCTGTTCACGGCGAGGTACCATATAGATCAGAATTTGCGCAAGTAAGACGGTTATATGAAAAAACAAAACAATCTTTCAAATTCGGCTGGAGCTATTACATGTAGGAGTTCCCATAAAAAGAGTAAAACTGGATGATGTTACCAAGCACTTCGGCGAAAACTGGGAGACGATGGATGAACTACACTACTATAGATCGGTCCTCCATTCCGAAACACATCAGAATATTTTTGAAGAATGTACTCAACCTACTTATTCTGATATTCCAGAATTGTATCATACCGAGGAGGATTTGATAATTTAAAGGTAAAATGAATAGTAATCTTGCATTATGTTAATTTTTTTATCTTGAATTTATGTTTATTTGTTTAAGTTTCACCACTTTTATGTATAATTTATTTTGTTGTGTATTGAAATATTTATTTTATTTGAATTAATAAAACTTTATGTTATTGAAAAAATACACTATACATTTTTTATTTTCAAAAGGCGCTTATTCCATTAAAGTTTCATTCAAAACTCAACAATTCCTAAATTTACTTGCAAAAAGCATTAATTTCATACTAAATAATTTGAAATTTATCATCTATATTAATAAAATTATTTGTGGTGTCCGCACAACCAGAGAATAAAAATTAAAACTCTCTAAGCCTACTTTGTTTACGAAAAATAAAACTCATTTCTGTATACAAAATATCTACAAGTGCATTATATGTAGTAGCAATGATTTTCATGAGAAATTCTGGCGAACCACCATTTGACAGAGATATTAGAGTTTATTTAAAATCTTAAAATCGATTACAAAGACTTAGTATTTTAGATGGAGTTGTAGATCCTCTAACATATCCAATTATATACCCACATGGAGGAAGTGGATGGGATATGACACTTAAAACTAGAAATGGTAGCAATCTCACTCACCTTTAATATTATTCATTTATATTTCAACAAAGAGAAGACAGCTATAAAGGACTTCAGGACTATCTTCTATCGGAATGATAAGGTAGGAAAGCCTGTTATTTTACCATCAACCTTTTCAGAAAACCCGAGGTATATGCAACAAAATTATCAGGATGTCATGGCAATAGTAAGAACGTTTGGAAAAACAGATTTATTTGTTACTATGACATGCAATCCTAATTGGGATGAAATTAAAGAACATCTTTATCCTAACCAGAGTTCTTTTGATAGACCAGATTTAATAGCTCGCGTCTTTAATCTTAAGCTCTAAGAATTTATTAATTTGCTATCCTCTGGTAAACTGTTTGGCCCGTGTACGGCTTATGTTTACATTATAGAATTTCAAAAGAGAGGACTTCCACACGCGCACATATTAGTAATCCTATCAAATAAAATTTGTACAAATTCAGATTATATCGACCAAGTAGTAAGTGCAGAAATACCAGCGATTGATTCCAATCTACGTTTATACCAATTAGTTGCTAAGCATATGATTCATGGTCTATGCGGTTCTTATAATCCTTCAGCTCCATGTATGGACAATGGTAAATGTACCAAAAATTATCCTTTTTCGTTTAATGATTGCACGTCTGCTAATGTAAATGGTTATCCTTTATATAGAAGAAGCAACAATGGTACGTTTATTGAAAAAACCATTGGCGGTAAAACCATAAGAATATATAATAACTATGTGATCCCATATAACAGCTATTTACTCTTGTATTTTAATTGTCATATTAACTTTGAGGTATGTGCAACAGTTAAGTCAGTAAAATACCTTTATAAATACATACATAAGGAACATGATCGGGCAAAACTTGATGAAATTACTCAGTATCTCGATGCAAGATATGTAAGTGCACCGGAAAGCATATGGAGAATATTTTCCTTTAAAATGCATGACAAATCTCATGTAGTATATAGATTAGCTTTACATTTAGAAAATGAGCAAAATATAGTATTTCAAGAAGGTCGGGAAACTGATGCGTTCCAAAGGGAACAAAAGAAACATACTACTTTGACCGCATTGTTTGAATTGAACAAAAATGATAACTCAGCTAGAAATATGTTTTACTCGGATATTCCAATGTACTATACTTTTGACAATAAATTAAATATATGGAAAACTAGAAAATATAATAAAACTGAAAAAGTTATTGGACGGATGTATAATATATGTGTAAATCAAGGTGAACTATTTTATTTAAGACTGCTTTTTGCATATATATATATATATATATATATATATATATATATATATATATATATATATATATATATATATATATATATATATATATATATACATATTTTGCAACCCACAAAACGCCTTATATTTATGGAACAAATACAAAGAATATTTAATTGAGGATTATAAGTCTATTTATCAAAATGATGAAAACGCTTCCAATAAGGCTCTTGCAAACATCTTGGAAATCTTCCATTTACATGAAAGAACATTTTCAGAATTTGATTTACCAATTCCTAATGTTACAATTGAAACATCAAGCGATTATGACATTACTTTAGAGAAAAGTTATGTTGAAGATCGAGTTTCAACATTACATCCGGAACAAAAATTAAACTTCGATATAATTACTGACGCAATCATTTCTGATTCCGATCATCTTAAATGTTTCTTTATTGATGGCCCAGGTGGTACTGGCAAAACATATCTATACAATGTTCTATTAAGTTATGTTAGAGGAAATGTTTTTAACGGAGAACAAGGAATTGCATTATCTGGGGCGTCTACAGGTATTGCAGCTACACTTTTAGCGGGTGCGGTAAGAACATTCACTATTCAAGATTCCCCTAAGTACCGATGAGATAATATTTTCAAGTATGACAAATCGTAGTCCAGACTGGAAAACAATTAAAAAAGCAAAACTAATCTTATTAGATGAATGCTTAATGTGTCATAAAAAAACGTTTTTAGCGATTGATAAATTATTAAGAGATATAATGCTAATTGATAGCCCAATGGGGGATAAAGTATTTGTTATGGGTGGTGATTTTCGTCAAACCCTACCAGAAATTCGTCATGGGACTCGATCTGACGCCATTTATTCATGCCTAAAAACTTGCGAATTATGGACTCAATTTAAAATATGTCACCTTAAAACAAATATGAGAGTTCGTAATGACAACGGTTTTTCAAATTGGTTGCTAGACGTTGGTGAAGGTAAAATTAGAACAGCACCACACTTCTAGGAGAAAATATAATTGAAATGGATTATTCCCGCTACATCAAAGAAAATTTAATTACAAAAGTATTTGGGTCTGAATTTACTCCGGATGATATCCATCTATATCAAAACCAAGCAATTTTATGTTCTTTAAATTATGATACATTGAAAATGAATGAAGATGTTTTTAATATTCTGAAAGGCGATGTGAAAACATATAATAGTACAGACTCTGTAAATGTAGATTCTACTGATCATGAATCGATACAACTATATCTGGTAGAATATATACATCAACTAACACCATCCGGAATGCCCCCACATATACTTAATTTGAAAGTAGGAGCCATAGTTATGTTGTTACGAAATTTGAATACTAAACAGGGGTTATGCAATGGTACTAGATTACTAATAAAAGAAATGAAAGACAATGTAATCTTCGTTGAGATTTTAACTGGTACATCAAAAGGAACATTTGCTTTTATACCGAGAATTACTCTTATTCTAACAGACACCTATGCAAATTAAAAGAGTTCAATTTCCTTTACGATTATCATTCGCTATGACAATCAATAAAGCCCCAAAGTCAATCGTTTGATAAAGTCGGTATTTATTTAATACATCCATTTTCTCGCATGGTCAGCTATATGTAGCTTTATCAAGAGCTACCAACAAGGAACAACTTTTTCTGAAAATAGAAAATACAAATAACCAGGGAGAATTGGAGCCGAAAAAAATCTATACTGTTAATTGTTTGTATAAAGAAGTTCTTCAAATTGTTATATAAATAAAGAAACTAAATTTTAAAAATTACTTTCTGTATTTGTTTTTTTTTTACTCTGTAATGTTCGAAAAATGTTTAAAAATTTTGGCAAATTGGGGTACATTTCAATATTTATCATTCTATATACATTTTGAAGTAATTAACACGATCAACGGCGCTGAATTGACTGTTATTGGTGCTCTATAGCAATTTTGCAAAACAATTTATTATATTTTTTTATATTAACGCAAAATCACTATTTCAACACTTAATTAAAAGTCGCCGGAGGCGTCTCCCCGCGTAGCGGGCGTCGTCCGCTAGTTTCTCAATAAAATAAATTGAAAATTTTACTTTAAAATATCAGTTAAGGTAAACATGAATAATTAGCAGTAAAAAGTTTTCATTAATTAAACCTCATTAATTATAATAAATATACGTTTATTACATTTATCTTTAAATGTCTTTAAATGGAATTAAGGATTTTTGTAACTAAGGGACACAATTAATCAAAACGTAAACCCTGCAAAAACAGTTAAAAGCCATTGGAATTGTGATCATAGAAAATAAAACAGGTAAAACAACACAACAAAATGAAAAATTATGCCGCTTTCATAAAAAAATTCTGCAGAATTTTTTCAGTAATATTTCTTCGGCAAAACATGACGGAATTAAATATTGTTTATCTTTTTTAGTAAATTCCGAAAGTGTATACCAACTTAAAATTGAATTTTATTATTTATTACTAAAAAATTACTAAAAAATTACTAAAAAAGATAAACAATATTTAATTCCGTCATGTTTTGCCGAAGAAATATTACTGAAGAATTCTGCAGAATTTTTCTATGAAAGCGGCTTTACAAGTAAAAAAAATTAAAACTCTCGTCAAAAGATGGGGTATTACCAAAAACAAAATTTTTTTTTTCAAAGTACGTAGAATGCTAAAAAAAATAAAAAAAATATAAACATAAACTGTCACTTATGTATTTTGAAAAAAAAAAATAGTTGTAAGTATTTTGTAAAAACGCACAGTCAGATTGTTTATTTAAACAATTTGGATTTAATTTAGTATGAATCATTTCTAATAATCTTCTTACTGATGGTTTTGGCTCTCTACTCAAAATTTTAATAATTTGTGTTTAGAATTGTGTAAATGTGTGGATAAGGCACTGGCCTTGTCTGAACTAATATTTAAATAAAAGTTGTTTAGCGTCACGTTTATGTTGGTAAAATCTTTTCGATAAAAGTTGTTGTGTTTGGCCAATATACGTCTCATTACATTCACAGTTAATTTTATATACTACATTTATGTTATCACCTAACAGAGTGGGATCATTCAACGAAGACGAAATAGTTGTTCCTAAATTGTTAAATGCTTTGCTGACTGTTCTAAAATTAAATTTATTTAAGCAATGATTAATTTGTTCATAAAGAAATTTTACATATGGAACAGCAATGGTGGTGACTGGTTTATTAGTAATTGACTGATTCCCCTGAAATTTTTTGATTTTATAATTGGATTAAAAACAGAAAAAGGATAATTATTATAAAGTAAAGTTGACTTTAGAAGATTGAAATTTATTCTATGAAAATTCTTATTAGATAATTTGAGAATTTTGTTAGAAAGTAAACTGACAGTATTTCTTTTATATGACAAAGGTAAATGAGAGTTGAAATTTAGGTATCTGCCAGACCAAGTTAATTTATGGAACAAATCAGTGGAAAGAGAGCCATCATAATTTCGAATTATCAGTAAATCTAAAAAAGACAATTGGTTTCATTTCTCTAGTGCGCTACTGGACGTACCATTAATTTATAATTGGTTTTAAGATTTTATATTGCTTTTGTGCACTATTTTTCCTAAATCAGTCAGGATTATGCACTATCCCTATTATCTCTTACTACTCCTGGTTTATACTTATAGCGATTATTTTGACCCTAACCTAGCGTTTTATTTGACGTAATCTGTTAAACCTAGTTCGTTTTTATTATCTTCCTCTTTTTATTGTGATGATTGTGTCTTAAGTCCAGAACTCAACCAACCAGAACTTTTCTGGGTTTATATTGCAAGATCTGCCATAAAGTAAGGTTTTCTCATAGTGGTCGAGTGTATTGAATGGTTTTACTCGTTTACCGATCTGTCTAGCAGTTCTTTGAACAAACTGTCGGCTTTCAAGGACCGCATTATTTCTGAAAGGGTATCAAATGAACCTTTTCTACTTGATATTTTGCCGAGCTCTTTTATGGTGAAACTTTGAATATTTATAAGTATATTCCATCATTGAAGTTATTCTATTTAAACTAAAAAAAGTGTTTGTTGTCCATTACTACGACTTCTAGAATGCTAAAGAAAAACAAGAGGTCCCTTATAGGTTATTTTGATGTCTTCAATCAATAATTGGGAAACTTAATTGGTTTACATACGGCATACTTCATAAGTTTTTTAATGGCTTTTAGGACTATATTACTTTTCGTAAAGAGTATCCATGTCAATATGTATCATATGTCCAGAAAAGTTGGGCAGAGAAGTGGAATTATTATTTTAATTATTGCGGGATCTCGGTCGTATTTGTTCTCTTTACAAGTAGACATAATCGCTTAACTAAGAATCTGATCTTTCTACTCCTAGGGAAATAAAAGTCTTTTATTCGATTGACTTGCTTACGCTGTCTCGAGTTCGATACTTGCCAACTCAATAGTGAAATCTCATGCCTCCTTTTTGAAACTTCCGCCAACAAGAATAATTTTTTCACTTACGTAAGTTTTGTCCTGTGTGTTTGTGCTAAAAGCTATGTACCATGCACTAGTTATGGCCAAATTAGAATACGGGTTATCATTTTGAGGTGGTTGCTATGCTACTACTTTAAATCCTTTATGTGTTCAGCAGAAAATTATTTTTAAAATATTATCGGTAAAGCAGAGAAATTAATAATCTTGTCCTATGTTTACAGCTAAAAATTTCTTACCGGTACAGCATTTGTTTGTTTATAATGTTGTAGGATTATTCTTTAGCGGAGTGGGTAACCAAGTTTTAGAAGTCATGGGACGTACAATATTCTAGGTAACTATAATATTCTGTGTAATATGATCAGAGTCGCCATTGACAGTAACGGCATTACCAGGAGAGTTTGGGTCAATTAGCCCCAAGTCAGAACTGCGCTTTGTCTGAAAAATAGATTTTTCGACCAAAATTCAAATCATTATCAAGCTGGTATATGGCCTACGCAGATATATAATATCTAAGCGGATAGTAATTTATTTGCTTTCAATGCCTGACTCCCCGGATCCACGCAGACAAATAATCCGAGGTCTTTGTGCATTCTCCTCAAGCGTATGTGACTAATATCCAGTTGCTGCGATCGACGTCGAGTTGAAGCAAATTTTGAACCAAAACTGGGTCAAGCGTAAGAATGAATAGAAGGACTTGAAATGCCAATCCAAAAACGTTGATTACAAAAATGTCCATTGCTTTTTTTTAAGAAACGCAATTGGAATAAACTTTTAGGAAATTTACCACATAGCAAACAAATAATTGGTCATGTGCATAGTGCGCGCAGAGTATAAGAGTACTTCACGGTAAAACCTGTGCTACTCTAAGCAGCATGTAATTTACGCTGATCAGAGTTGCACCGCTCAATTTTCTAACAGACCCTTAATTTGCTTTCGTTCAGTTTTTCGAACACATCCTTTATTTTACAACGAAATACACAATGAATTGTTTCATTAAAATGTCTGCTTACCGTATTACAACAATGGTACTCATTTCATCTCTATAAATATATATTTATAGGCAGTATTCGTTTATTGATTTCTCTCTTAACTAGCCTATTCTGTAAGTGACACATAATATTACTATTTTTGTTCGAACTATTCTTCTAGAGCTTTTGAAATGCGGCTTTAAATTGTACCAATTAAATGAAGTAGTAGTTTTGCCAAAGCCAGCTGCAACACACTGTTCAACATCGTCGTACAGCAGTCCGAGTCACTCGTAAAGAATATTATGACAATAAAATCTATAACCAGTGTATCAATATATTGTCTCTGAATCATGTGTACAATTGGGTGGATCACGTGTAAGAGAACACAGGCTGTCAGAGTCAGGTTATTGCCATAAGCAACTGGAAAAAATTGTAAAACTCACTTGTGAAAAGGTTTTGCACGTCCGGGTTCCCGTGATAACACCAATCGAGAAAGATCAGGCGGATTGTGATGAAAAGGATGTTCTCAGCAACATTGTGAAAGCATTTAGTCGCGAGAAAATATACGCAAATCGCGTATTTTTGCTATCTTTGATACCTCAACACTGGTCAGTACCTTGGATTTTGGATATATGCCAGGCACCAAGATATGTTGTTTTAAAATCAAAGAATTTAACCAAGGTAGTAAAGCACCGTTTAGGGTCTTTTGGAGGTATACCTCTTGGTTAACCTTGACTCCATGTTCGATGAAAACCAGAGGAGTGCGTCCATCTGCAGTAACTGCAGCCCAAACCATAACATAAGCTGGTGATTGCTTGCGCATGGCAACTCTTGTATCCAAATTATCGTTGAGCTTGTGCTCTAACCAAACACGATCATTTTGTTTATTCACAAACTGTTGAATAGTGAAAATTTTCTCATAAAAAAACACAATTTTTGGAATCTCATCACGTTCGGCCAAAGCCTTCAATGCTTGTGTTCTTTCCAGCCTAACTTTCTTTTGTGCCTCCGTAAGATCTTAAACTTTTTGTATCTTGTAGGGCTTCAAGTGTAGTTCATTTTTCAATATAGTTTGAATGCTGTATCGTGAAACATGTAGACGTCCGGCTAATTGATTGGCACTTTGACGAGGATTTCGTTGGATTCGTTTCTCCACCTTTCGTATAATTTCTTTTGATGTTGCTGTCTTTTTAGGACCGCCTCTGTTGCGTTTAGCGATGCTACCAGTTTCGTTGTATCGAGTTATGGTTCGATACACAAACATTTTATTGAAATTCAAATGCTGGAGCTGGCGAAATATTGCTGTTTGTGAATTTCCACACAAATACAGTGCAATTACACTATTACATTTGAATTCCATCTAAATCTAAAAACAAAATCTCAGCCTGAAAAAATAACACACTAGGAAAGCATACAACTTTTCAAAATACTAAAGAACCTAAAAAAGCAAACAAAATCCCCCCTCCCCCCGTAATAATTAGCAATGTGACAAACTATTCAGTCATTAACAAGTCATTACAGGATAACAGCATCAATTTTCAAGCTAGAATGATGAACAACAATCAACTGAAAATAAATGTAGACACCGAGACAGATTATAGAAATCTAACAGAATATTTAAACGGTTCGCAGCAACAGTGGCATTCATATGAAAATAAGCAGACGCGACCGATAAGGGTTATGGTTAGAAATTTACACCAATCATGCAACCCAGAAGACATTAAAAGTGAACTGTGCGAAAGGGGTTTTAAATTCCTTGATGTCGTCAATAAAATTAAAAAGTCTAAGAAAGGGGATGGAGAAATAAGAATTCCTCTTTCATTATTCATGCTAACCTTTGATAACAAAGAAGATATAAGAAAAATTTACGAAATAAAACATATGTGCCATATGGGAGTAAAGATCGAGGCGGTTCGAAGTAATCGTATAATTCCGCAATGTAAACGTTGTCAGCGATATGGCCACACTCAAAAGTTCTGCCAACACGAACCTAGATGTGTTAAATGTGCTGAGAATCATTAATCTATTGCTTGTGAGAAACCCAGGGCCACCGCGGCAAAGTGCTCAAACTGTGCACAGGCCCACCCTGCAAGCTACCGAGGATGTCTGGTAGCGAAAGAACTCCAAAAAGAAGAAATAATCGAAATAATCAAAATAAACCAATGAGTTTACAAAAGAGTCAACCAACAGAATCCTTTAGTCATCATGTCAGAGGTAGTATATCTTATGCACAGGTGGCTGCGACAGCAAAGGTCAGCTCAGGACCAGTGTTGAACCCTACACATTCGAATAGTCTGATGGAAATGATGCAGAATGTTTCGAATGCCATAAGCAACCTTTTTGAAAGGCTACAAAGATTGAAGCAGGGCAATTCTGCCTTATTATTCTAATTATTTGTCCCAAAATGATGTACCAAGAAAAATTGAGAATTGCTACATGGAATGCCAGCGGTATTAAAAATAAAAACATGAAGTAAAAATAAAAATGAACTTGAAGTCTTTTTAAAAATGCAAAATATCGATGTGTGTCTGATATCTGAGACCCACTCAACAAGACAATCTTACTTAAAAATTCAGAGTTACCAACTTTACGAAACAATTCATTTGAATAACCAAGCAAGAGGTAGAACCGCTGTTATAATAAAAAATTATATTAAACACCATGAATGCAAGCATTATCAATCACCTGAAACCCAGCTTACCGTAGTAGAAATTACATCTACCAAGCAACGCCTTCAGATAGGAGCTTTATATTTTCCACCTAGATACAACCTGAAGAAATCAAACTACTGGAATATCCTACAACATTTTAATGGTAGATTTATATTAGGAGGTAATTTTAATGCAAAACATGTTGACTTTGGATCTAGGCTTACAACAACCAAAGGCAATGAACTGGAAAATGCAATAAATGAAATGGGAAGTAACATACATTCCACTGGCAAGCCGACATATTGGCCTATGGACGCAGTTAAAACTCCTGATCTACTGGATTTCTTTATATCAAAACAAGTTTCATCAAATTTTATTGAAGTAGAGGATAATTCAGATATGGTCTCTGGTCATTCTGCAGTGATACTTACCATAAGCGACAAGATAATTAGGAAGGAAACAAGATCAACTCTAGTCAATAAAACAACTGACTGGGTTAGCTTCAGATCTGAATTAGAAAACAACATTAACCTACAAACACGATTAAAAACGGTAACGGAGCTAGAGGAAGAGGTTGAAAACTTTACAAATATCATTCAATTAGCTGCATGGAATAACACTAAAGAAACAGCATCCAAAACTACTGGTAAAAGCTACCCAAGAGAAATTAAGAACCTGGTCTTAGAAAAAAAGAAAGTTAAAAATGGCAACAAACGAGGAGTCCATCTGACAAGACGATCCTAAATAACAAAACACAGCAGCTTAAGCGAGAAATTCAGAAATTGAATGAAAAATCGTTTTCTTCGTTTCTTGGAAAGTTGTCGGCTGATGAAAATACAGACTACTCATTATGGAAGGCAACCAAAAGAATGAAAACCCAATCATGCAGATCCCTCCTATTAAGCGAAGTGATGGCTCGAATCGGATATTATAATCGAAAATGGAAGCAACGACTATGGGGCCAGAATCGCTCTAATAACCCTGAAAGAAATTAATAGGGAAATAAAATTCAATCTGAAGACTGGAAAGGCTCCTGGATATAATCTTTTAACAGGAGAAGTTCTAAAGCAACTACCTAAGAAAGCTATTGTCCAACTAACCCATTTGTTTAATGCTGTTATTAGATTACGGCATGTTCCTTCTGCCTGGAAAGTTGCAGAAGTTATTATGCTACCGAAACCAGGTAAACCGCCAAATGAAGCTCAATCATATCGCCCGATATTCTTGCTTCCTAACATCTCAAAGCTAATGGAGAAACTTCTTCTGAGAAGAATGACACCAATAATAGAAAGTAGAAACCTAATACCGGATCACCAATTTGGATTCAGATGTAAACATTCAACAATTGACCAAGTTCACAAAATTACAGACATTATAGAAAAGGCGTTAGAAAATAAACAAATTTGTTCTACCTTATTTCTGGACGTGGCAGCAACTTTCGATAAGGTATGGCATGAGAGATTAACACATAAACTAAAAGTTATGCTTCCGGGACAATATGTTGATCTTCTGAAGTCGTACTTATCTGAAAGACTTTTCAGAGTAAGACAAAAAGATGCGTATTCTGAACTGAGAGAAGTAAGGGCAGGAGTACCACAAGGCAGTGTTCTCGGTCCACTCCTATATTTACTTTATACAAGTGATATACCACAGTCCGATCATGTAAGCATAGCAACGTTTGCTGATGACACCGCTATACTAGCAACAGCGAAAACTGTCGAAGAGGCGGCGAATAAACTTCAATATGCAAGTAAAGAAATTCACCAGTGGACCCAAGCGATGGAAAATCAAACTTAATGAATTAAAATCTGCGCATGTCAACTTTACGAACAAACTATTGGTTAATCCCCCGCCAATCAGCATAAACGATGTCATGGTGCCATACGAGAACTCCGCCAAATACTTAGGTATGACACTGGATGTTAAGCGCAAATGGAAAGAGCATGTGAAGAAGAAAAGAAAGGAGCTTGATCTTAAATATAGACAATTGTACTGGCTAATTGACGACGGTCAAAATTATGCACAGATAACAAAATATTCATTTACAATCAAATCCTAAAACTGGTCTGGCTATATGGTATTCAGCTTTAGGGCTGTACTAAAAATGATAACATCAAACCTATACAAAACTTCCAGTATAAGGTACTTCGGAGTATAGTCAATGCACCCTGGTACATCGTAATAAGGATTTGCATCGAGATTTGGGGATACCGGATGTAAAACATGAAATAAAAAGATTTGCAACGAAGCATGAATCGAGGCTATTGCAACATGTTAATGCGGAAGCCTCTCGGCTACTGGATAATAAAAACTTGGTTAGAAGACTAAAGCGAACCAAACCCTTCGAGCTCGTCAGTATGTGAGCAGCTACCTATTAACGAACAGGCATGGAGCATCGCTGGATCAACAGTGCCTCATTATAGTTTAGTTTTTAAGAATTCAGATGTAAATTGATGGTTAGTCTGAAAAGACTAGTTTCAAAAAATAATAAATTTAAAAAAAAACGTTTGAATTCCATTACGATTTTTTTATTAAGATATTAATTTAGAACAATTATTTGTTGACCACATGTAAACAACTAACCAAACTTCAATCTGTCAAAAAATCGACGCACGAAAATGACAACTACACAAATGACAGCAGAGTGAAGTCAGTAACTTTGGTCTCAACCACCCTGTATATATATATATATATATATATATATATATATATATATATATATATATATATATATATATATATATATATATATATATATATATAAATATATATATATATATATATATATATATATATATATATAAATATATATATATATATATATATATATATATATATATATATATATATATATATAAATATATATATATATATATATATATATATATATATATATATATATATATATATATATATATATATTTATAAATATATATATATATATATATATATATATATATATATATATATATATATATATATATTTATATATATATATATATATATATATTTATATATATATATATATATATATATATATATATATATATATATATATATATATATATATAAATATATATATATATATATATATATACATACATATATATATATTATATAATATATATATATATATATATATATATATATATATTATATATATATATTTATATATATATATATATATATATATATATATATATATATATATATACATATACATATATATATATATATATATATATATATATATATATAATATATAGATAATATATATATATATATATATATATATATATATATCGTCACCCCAGTATTTAAATGATTTTTTTTTTTTACTATTGCCAATGGCTTTATTCTTGAATCTTTTTTTATCTGAAACTAACAAGAAAGTGTGCAAAACTTAAATCTAAACTATCTAATACTAAGTCTTAACCAATGTTAATACTTATACTGGTAGGCAATTAATTAATTTATTTAGAAAATTGAGTTAGCTCCTTACGGATAAATATGTTTATAGCTGCATTAGATCTAGTGGGTCTGTTCTGCGAAGCCGTCTATACCTTGGCTGCTTTAGTAGTTCCCTTGCTAATTCATTGGGATGAGTTTCCAATTTTGAATGGTACTTCAAACTGTATGTTTTTATCGTCTGATTTACCGTTTTAATCTCTAGATCCCTGTGGATGTTTTCATTTCGAATATACCAAGAAGAATTTGTAATACTACGTAGTATTTTGATTGCGTACGTTGTAAAAGGTTTATATTTGATGCGCTGGTAAAGCCCCATAGTTGAATTCCATATGTCCAAATGGGGATTAGGATCGCCTTGTATAATAGAACTTTACTGTCTAGTGACAGTTTTGATCTTCTCCCATTCAACCAGTACATTTTTGAGAATTTTATTATTTGTTTACACTTTGATTCAATATGCTTTCTCCAAATCAATCTTCTATCAAGATGAAGACCCAAGTATTTGACGTTTGTTTGTTGAGGAATCGTGACGTTGTTTAATTTTACAGGGGCATGTTCGTTTATTTAGTGTAAACGTTATGTGTGCCGATTTGCTTTCATTCGTTTTTATGCGCCACTTGTTTTGCCAGTCCTGAATTTTGTATATGTGATCTTGTAGCTCTCTTGATGCTGTTTGTGGATTTTATGTGAATACATAATAGCAGTGTCATCGGCAATGTTGGTATTCAGTTGTTGGTAGATCAGCTGTGTACAGCAAGTAAAGCACTGGTCCCAGCACGCTTCCTTGTGGAACCCCTGCACTTATCAGATTTAGTTCGGTAATGGCTTCATTTTGTTTAACTTGGAATTTTCTTTCGAACAAGTAATTTTCAAGGATTGCATGAAATTTTTTAGAAGCAGAGTATTTATTTTGTATATCAGGCCCTCATTGCCACACTTTTGTCAAAGCTTGTGCAATATCCAGGAAAACAGCGGAACAGTATTTCTTTTCCTCTAGAGCGAGTTTGACTACGTTTATAACTCTATGCACCTGCTCAACAGTACTATGCTGGTCACGAAATCCAAATTGGTGGTCTGGTAAAATGTGCTTTTGCAGATAATATTGGTTTTAATTTTTGTAGTAACATTTTTTCAAAAAGTTTTGAGATTGTAGGAAGAAGACTTATCGGCCTGTATGACGTGACCTGCGTTACGTCCTTGCCAGGTTTCGGAATCATTATAATTAGTGACGTTTTCCATTTTTTAGGGAAATATTCACATCTCATTATTGCGTTGAAAATATAGGTTAAGAGTTTTATGCATTTATCTGGTAATTCTTTAATCATTTTTCCGGTAATCAAATCATGTCCTGGAGCTTTCTTTGGACTTAGACTTTTTTAATAGTGGTTTTAACACTTTTCCACTTAAATTT
>CAUVYK010000310.1:0-42648 GCA_963556175.1 Tipula confusa
TTAATTGTTATAATATTATTCATTTTAATTATTATTTAATCATTATAATATTATTGTAATATTATTCATTTTAATTATTATTTAATTATTGTAATATTATTCATTTTAATTATTATTTAATTATTGTAATATTATTCATTTTAATTATTATTTAATTATTGTAATATTATTCATTTTAATTATTATTTAATTATTGTAATATTATTCATTTTAATTATTATTTAATTATTGTAATATTATTCATTTTAATTATTATTTAATTATTGTAATATTATTCATTTTAATTATTATTTAATTATTGTAATATTATTCTTTTTAATTATTATTTAATTATTGTAATATTATTATAATATTATTATTTAATTATTGTTATTAATATTAAAAGTTGCATTCCTTGTTAGATTATTCGATTTATCTTTAAAAAGAAAATAAATCTTTAAAAGGCATTTGGTATTCAATTAGTAAAATTGCCTTTCTTGTTAAATAATACATTTTCAATTATACCAATTTAGTAAATATCAAAGATTAAGTAAACCAAATCAAATAATCTAACAAGAATTTTAATTAAAAATTAATTAACAAGAAATTAATTAAAATAAATAAAAAAAATAAAAACTAATCCATGAACCACAGAGAAATTGAGAAAATTACAGCTTTAAAAGAAAAGCTTTTTTCTTTCGGATTGTTTGGAACTAAAATAGAATCATTTACAGAGGACGAGCTAGAGTTATTATTTACACAAAAATGGCTTGAGATCGTTGACTACAACCAAATAGAATTTCTTAAGAAGTCATTCACACAAGCATCACAATTTGATCAAAGAATTAATTATCTTACAGCTACTAGCAAGACAACACTATTGGAGTTTTTTAAAGGATTATATATTCGAATGAACACAATTGAATGGAAGAATCATTTATGCCCGAACTTCAAATTCGTTAATTTGAAGTTCTTTTTTATTTTTGATTTGTTAGTTAAAAATAAAAGTCAATTTGTTGAGATAGGAGATATTAGAAGAAGATATGATATTCAACCAAAGACGATGTTTTATATGATAAAGAAATTGTTACAATTAAGATTTGTTGAAAAGATTGAAAAGGATAAAGTTACTTTCATAAAAATGATAAAACACGACTGCGAAATTGAGAAAATAAATAAAATTGAAGAAAAAAGACCGAGAATCGATAAAAATAGCTTGGAGATTTTTTATAATTTCCCTTTAAAGACTTACATTAAAAAAACAATAAAAGAAAGAAAAGAGTTTGGAATTTCGTCCACAGATTTTGTTAAATTAACAGGAAGAAATATAAAACAAAGTCTTAAACTTCTTTATAAATTTCAAAAACATAACAGAGAGAAAGTTAAAGTAGTAGAAGAATTTGAAGGTAAAATTAGAAGACAAAGATTCTATTTTCTAGATCATTATCTGAAATTACAAAATAAAAAAAGAGAAAAAGAAACCACTTCAAATGAAGTAATAAACACCGATGACAGAATTTTTGCTATTCAAAGAATGTTAAAAGATAAAAAAGCTTTTTTACTTGAAAAAAATAGTTTAAAAAAATTAAAAGAAATTTGTGGATGGAAATTTAATTTTGATAAAAGAACATTAATTAACACAGCAAAGAAGGGCGGATTTAAAGTATTCAAAATTTATGGAAATAAATTAGGAAGATATGTTATTGCAGAAAATAATGTAAAAGAAACTGACGCAGAAGTAAGAAATTTAATTAACATATCACAAAGATATAGTGAATTTGAAAAGACTTTAAAAAGATTCTTTGTATTCCATGATAAAATATTAGAAGCTGATAATGGATTTGAGAAAAATAAGAATTTAAGACTTAAAATTATTTATAATTTTATAACTGATTATATGAATGAAAATAATTTAGATAAAGTTAAATTTGACATGAATTTAATTGGAAACATTAATTTAAAAAATTATTTCAAAATATTTTCCGTTAAAAAAGAGAATTTTAGAAATGAAGTAATTGAATATTTGAAGGAGGGATTTAAAACATTAAAAGATAGTTATAAGAATAAATATGATAGCTCGTTAGAAAGTAAAAAGATTGAATTTATTGATCATAATGGTCAACCACTAGGATTTTATAATAATAAGGAGAATTTTATAACAGAAATTAATGATGATAGTCAATTTTGGATGTATACGGATAAATTAATGTCGGAAAATTTAAGTAAAGAGGATGAACTTTTAGAAAAAGTAAAATTGAAAGAAATATTTTTCTTTGACAATCTCAAAATCAAAGAAGAATTCATAAAGAGACATAAAATTTTCAAACATAAATGTATTTTAGAAGAAATACGAGAGAATAATCTTTTTAAAATTGAAGAAGGAGAAATAGAGATCTTGGAAAAGATACCTGTTAATTTTGATTTAATTAATTGTGAATCAACAGAAGATTTAAACTATTTATCATTGGAGGAAAGAGAATTGTTCTTTGAGAATATTAGGTGTTTTAATGAAGATAATTTTTATAATGAATGTTTCACATTCATTTATTTAAATTATAATGGAAAGTTGTTTTCGACACTTAAGAATAGATTGGACATTTTAAGAAAAGCTCATCCAAAGATTTATAACGAGGAAAATGAAACGGTTCAAGAATTTAAAATTGGAAAGGGAAACTTATTGAAAGAAATTAAAAGACAAGTGATTATTAAAGATAAGATCGATTTAAGAGACTTATTAACGAAAGGATATTTTATTGCTGATATTGAAAAGGCTGTAAAGCTTTTAAGTGAAGAGAAATTTGTAAATGGTTTTAAATATTTGAGTAATTTAGAGACAGTTCATGTAAACGATGCTTTAAAGAAGAAATTAACATCTTGTTTTAATGATCTCAGCTTTGTAAAAACTGCTCCTAAGAAGCATGAATATTATGATCATTTTTTTAACTATATACATTTTTTTATGATAACTCAAGGAAGTACAGAGAAGGAATTGTTATTAAAGAAACTTGATTTCTTTGATGAAAATGAAATCTTTGAATTTTTAAATATTTATAAAGAATATTTCAGGATTATTTGGGTTGAAAATAGTTTTTTTGTTGAGTTAGTTGAATAAATTTCTATTGGTAATTTTATTGTATTTAAATAATATATTTTTGGTTAAAAGATGAGGTTTTGAGGGGATATGCTGTAAAAGAGAAGATATTAGAATTTCATAATTCAACCTATTTTTTCATTTAAATAAATACTTTTCGGAATCTCCTCCCCAAGAAAAGTTTTGATATATTTAAATTATCCGATCATCAATAATGTTTATTTTTCAAGTTGTTTTCTCCCAAACATATAAAATAAAGCAGAATTTATTATATTAACTTATACAAATATCTTAAAAAAAGCATTTTTAATCAATTCAATCAGATTTACACGGGTTTTATTGTAGCAATTATATCTTTACGTTCATTCCCCCTCGATTTAAGAACACCATTATTTTGGCCTTTGTCCAATAACTTTCATTGGTTTGGGTGTTCACAGAGCTTATTGGATCATAATACAAATTATGGTTGATAGTTAACTGTCAAAGTGTGGATGTTTCGATAAGTTCGTCACTAGAAATTATAGCCAAGTTAGATATAATTGGAAGAAGTGAAGCAACATATTGATTTTACAAATATACTCTCGAGGGGTCAGATATACCAAAAACCTAGACTTCATTACTAGCAAACCTGGGGTTTGTTCTCTGTCTAAATTTTCTTTCATTTATTTGACAAGCAAGAGCAGTATCTCCACTTTAAAATGGAAACTATTTAAATAACGACAACATAAAAGCAGTTATTTTGCGAAAAAATCTAACCAGTATTGTTTCCCTATAATAATTTCCTCAATAATCAAGGTTTGGGTATGTCCATCATAAAAAAGCGTTTATTCAGAGACAATTTGAAGCTTTCAAAACAATACCTTTCTAAACGGGAAATGTTTTTTATAGTCCCTACATGCACAGGAAGACAGTACTATCAACGTTTTTTGTGTATTTAACATAATGCATTTGCAAGTACAGGGTTTAAACCTCGGTATTTGACTTATTTTAATTAAATAGTCCAGCGTGTCATCAGTACTTCCCTTTTTTTGGGATGACATCAATTCAACACGGGAGATAATATCAATTCAATGGGTTTATTTGACATAGGCTTCTATAATATCTGAAAAACAGCCTTTAAAAAACACTTCATTCCAATCTTTTACATTAAAAATATAATTTTATCAATATTAGTTTATTTTCAATGTAACTGCTTAAATCATTTTGTAAAAGATAGAAATTAATTACTTTTAAAAATCTGATAATTTTTCACAATCTTCTAATACTTTCCCGCATAAAATCTGAAAATCGTGTTGTCTTACAAGACCGTCTTACTTTATCATACAGATAAATCATTTTTATTGATGACATTTTGCAGGGATGAGGGAATAAAACGAGCCTCGAATTCGTCTAAACCCCAGCAAATTCTTGTCATTTTATTAATATTAAAATTCTTTATAAAAAATAAATGTTCAATAATTTACCTAAAGACACAATAACAGCCTTAGATTATAAAAGTAAAAAAATATTGGTTGCTTCATGGGATAAAAGTGTAAGAATAATTACAAACGAAACCGTAATTTATACATTTGATTATCCACTTTTAAATGCCAAATTCTATAAAGAGGATTTTGTTTGTGGTGATACAGAAGGAAATATTTATACTTCTTCAGGGAAAACCAATACTCCTGTAGGCGGAATTCAATGTTTAGAGGTTTATTATAATTGTTTGATAATAGGCGGCTGGAATAAAAAGTTTTGCGTGTTGACTGATAAGATTGAAAATATTCAAGAAACAAAAGGTAAAATAATTTATTCTGATCTTTGTATTCATTTATTAGCCTTGGCCTTTAATACTAGAGAAGTTAAAATTTATGATTTAAGAAATATGAAAGAAGTTATAAGTTATAAAACAGATTTTATGATTAGATCTTTGAAAATTACAAATAAATTCTTGGCAATTGGTAGTGTATGTGGTATGGTGAAAGTAATCTTTCAAGATGATGAATGGTATTTTGATGCACACTCCTTAATTAAAGACTCTGTTTTGATGAAATATTCTGTCAATAAAATAGAATTTGAAGATTTTTTATTTACGGGAGGAAGTGATGGTAAAGTTAGTTCTTGGGATATATCTTTAAGAGAAGAAAAGGAGATTTATAATTCAAATAATAGTATTTCTACATTCTGTATTGCAGAACAAGAAATCATACTCGCATTTTCTAATGTATTTGATAAAAAGAATGTAGATTTAATTTCACTGTCAAAATAAATATTTATGTAATATTAATTTATGCGATTTATGTAATATTAATTTATGCGATTCATGTAACATTAATTTATGCGATTTATGTAACATTAATTTATGCGATTTATGTAATATTAATTTATGCGATTCATGTAACATTAATTTATGCGATTCATGTAACATTAATTTATGCGATTCATGTAACATTAATTTATGCGATTTATGTAATATTAATTTATGCGATTCATGTAACATTAATTTATGCGATTCATGTAATATTAATTTATGCGATTTATGTAATATTAATTTATGCGATTTATGTAACATTAATTTATGCAATATTAAAATAATTTTTGTTTATTTTTTATGTTTCATAGCAAATCAACCAATATCATTCCCTTTTACATTTTGTTCATATTCTTATTGATATACTTTACAATAACACAGACATTAAAAATAGACAACACATTTTATCAAAAGAGTATTGAATTATTACAAAGAAAGATTATTTTTATTAAGGAACCTCCTATTTTATATTTAATTTTTGGTTTCTGTATTTATTTTTTACAATTCATAAGTAATTATTTTTTCTATGGAGAAAAATTAATTATTTTAATATTTTTTAATTTCTTATTATCAATTACGATATCTATAAATTGTTTTTTTATTTTCAAAAGTTTTAATAAAAAAGGAACTTTTATTTCGACATTAACTGCGATTTTCTTGTTTGTTAAATTCGATAAGAATTATCAAAATTTAATAATTTTGAGTCCTTTTATATTTCAATTTTTTTTACTGAATTTTTGGATCACTTCCCCTAAAAAAAGGTTTCTAAGTTTATGCATTTTATGCACGTCCACTTTTTACGGGTTCCCTTTCCTCGGATATTATTTATATCGATCAGTTAAAACAAAAAGAATTAAGAAGGTTTTATTGTATTTTTTTTATATTTTTACAGCCATAATCTTTTATTTTTTTGTTTTCACGTTTTTTGTAAAAAATATGACTTTAATTAATGAAAATTTCAGTAAATTCTCTTTAGAATTTAAGTTAAACAATACAGAACCATGCGATAAATATGTTGTAGATAGAGCATTAATAACAATGATTAATCAGAAGAGTCAATCCTTGATTACCTTCGAAGATAAACTTACAGGTACGAAGTATAAAACACAAAATTCAATCTTCCAAATAATAAAAATCCACGTAGAAAATTCAGAGGCTTACAATTTAAACTCCGAAGATTCTTTCTTTATAAGAAATAAGGAATACATTAAATTGATGCACTATAAAACAGGCAGATATTTAGTAAGTGGTGTACCAAAAGATTCTAAAGACAAATTCTTTAACGTTCAATTAGAAGATCAAGATGAAATTAAAGACAATAACGATCTCTGGCAAATATTAATGAAAGATCCCGTTTTAGTATCAAGAACCTCTCTTTTTAAATTAACACACGTTTCTTCCGGCACAGAGATTAATATAAAATTAGACGAAATTAGTGTTACAACCTCTTATGAATCAACAGAAAATACAAGATATTTTTATATAGAAGATTGTTACAACGATCTTTATTATAAAACAAATATAAAAGATGAAAGAATAAAAGAGAAAATCCAATTTTATCCACAAAAACATTTTTTTAAAAAAATAATAGAATTCCATTATTTTATTTATAAAGAATTAGAAATTAATTATAAAAACATTTTAATTGAATTAATTATTTTATTTTTTTGTTTAATTATAATTGTTTTAAATGATTTGTTGAATAGAAAATTGGAAAATACTTTTTTGTTAGACAGAATGTTTTATTATTATTATTTTATAAGCATTTTCTCTGTGTTTTATTTCATATTTTTTGAATTGAAAAAAATGTTTGTTACCTATTTTGTTTTTCTTTGTTTGTTAAGGATGTTTAAGAAAGTAGAAACTCTTCCTTTTCTTGTTATCCTGATAGGAATAAAATTTTGAGAATCGTCTATTAAAAGCGATTAAAATAATTAAAATAATAAAATAATTAAAATAATTAATTAATAAAATAACTAAAATAACTAAAATAATTAAAATAATAAAATAATTAAAATAATAATTAATTAATAAAATAATTAAAATAATAAAATAATTAATTAATAAAATAATTAATAAAATAATTAAATATGAAAGAGAAATGTAAACATTTAGAAATCAACAACAATAATTGTATAAACTGTGGATTTACTTTCTCTGAATTATTAGTGCATCCAAATATTGATAAAGTACTTTTTACTAAACAAGAATTATTTTCTGAGGAACGAAAAAGAATAAAAAGAATAAATAATATATTAGAAATAACTTGTTCTTTAGATAGAACAAGTAAAATAAAAGAAATATTAAAAACTCATAAATTTAAATTAAAAATCTCTCTCGAAAAAAAAATTTTCGGAATTCTATTTAATTTGGCTTTAAAAGAACAAAATATAAGCAAACAAATAGAATTAATTAAGAAATTCCCTGGCGAAAGAAAAGAATTATTAAAAATTAATATGTTAGAATTTGAATACACGAAGCCTTGTAATCAATCACTTTTAATTTATAATGAATTATACAATTATTTAGCCAACTTTATTGAAATAGAATATGACTACAATAAATTTATTGATAATGTAGGTTGTTATAAAAAGGAGGACTTTTGTATTGCAATATTAACTTTGAATTATAATTTAGAAAAGATTTATAAACTTTGTGAATTGAATAAGTTTTGTGATTACGAAGAGGTTAGAAAAATAAGTGAAAAGTTAAAAAAAAAAAACAAAGAAAAAGAAAAGATGTTTTAGTGATAAATTAACATTAAAAAGATTGTTTAAGAGAAATTAAGCTCATTGATGAGTAAGGATTGTTTAATTATAACAATAAATAAAAAACTTGGAATCGAACACAAAGATTAATATTTTTTTGAAAAAATAAATTATTCGCATAAAATTTTTACCCATCGATGAAAGGATTATTTTGCGCAGGAAAATTGAAAAGAATGAGACAAATCAAGCGTAGAAAGGATAAAAGTTACAGAAAAAAGCTTTTAGGAACCTTAAAGAAACAAGATATCATTGGTACTGCACCACAGGCCAATGGTATTGTATTAGAAAAAATGTAAGTAAAATGATGAAAAGGTAGGGACATCTGAAAATGATGACGTACCTTTCTGATACTAATCAGTCAAGTAGGAGCAAAACAACCAAACTCTGCTATTCGTAAAGCAGTAAGAGTTCAATTAATTAAGAATGGAAAGAAAGTCAGTGCTTTCGTTCCACTGGACGGTTCGATTAACCACATCGATTTAAACGATATTGTAACTATAAAAGGTTTTGGTAAAAAGAATAAATCCAAGGGAGATATTCCAGGAATTAGATATCAAGTTGATAAAGTTCAAAATGTATCTCTTGTAGCTCTATTCAGAGGTAAAAAGGAGAAGCCATCAAGATAATTAAATTATTTTAATTTTTAATTATTTATTTTATTATTAATAATTATTTTATTATTATTAAATAATTCTTTTATAATTATTTAATTCTTTTATTATTATTAAATAATTATTTAATTCTTTTATTATTATTAAATAATTCTTTTATTATTTATTTAATTCTTTTATTATTTATTTATAATTAAATAAAAAAAAATGTACGAAAAACATAAAATAGAAGAAGAAATTGTAATATCAGTAGATTATAATAAATATTTATTATATTTAACTGAAAGTGGAAGAATAATAAAGGATCAAGGAAAAGAATTATTAAAAACAAGAAATATAAAAGAAATAAAAATATATCCAAAAAGTGATTCATTATTTACTACACTCAGTAAAAGAAAAGGAATTTCGGTTTGGAATACCGATAAAAAAATCTTTAATTATAAATATGATAATTTAATAAGTCATACAATATCTAAAGATGGTACACTAGCTGTAATATCTGATTGTTATATTAAATTAATTGATTTAAGACAAAGGTTTGCTTATTCTTCAATAAAAATAAATGATTGTATAAAATGTTTATGGGATGATGACTGGATATTTGCATTAAAGAAAGATTCTATTCAAAAGATTAACACTAAAAATAATCAAAGAATTATATTCGAGCTAAATGATTTAAATGACATTGCTTTAAGAAATAAATCTCTTTTTATGATTCATAACAACAAATCCTTGATTAAAATAGATTCTAATCTACAATCTCAATTTATAACCAAGGATTGTGAAGGTGAAATATTAACAGTGTTAAATAACAATGAATACTTTCTTGTTGTAGGAAGTAAAAAAGAACTAACATTCATTTCTATGAGAAATGAATTTAGTTTAGTGAATGATTTTGGATCAATTTACTCTTTGATAGATGATGAGAATAATAAATTGTATCTTAATACTTCAACAGGTTTATTTACATTACAATACCAATAAGTGAACAAATAAATTTAAGTTGTTTGAATGATAAATTAAAACATGTTTGACATTCTTCTTCAGTAATTTCTTTATTATTTTGTATAAAAGTAACAAAATTCTTTAAAGTTTTGTATTTCGAAGAAATAAATTCTGCTTTTTCCTTATTAATCCCTTTTATGCTTGCAATTGTTTTTAAAAAAAAGGATTCTTCATTCAAATTATAATTTTTAATATTTTTAGAAATAAAAGTTTCGTAAGCAAGTTCACTTTCTTCGGTTATAAAATCGTTTTTGATTTTTTTATCAATCATTATTAAAACTTCGACACTTTCTTTTATGTTATCGGTTTCTATTACTGTTATTTCTTTATGTTTAATTTCTGATAAAATAGTTTTTGCATAATTTTCATTTAAGTTTTGAAAATCTTTTTTCTTTAAATTTTCTATTAAATAATAAATATTCTTTACACCACAATTTTTCAATCTTTCCATTTGTTCTGTTAATCTTCCGTCTATTATACTAGAAATAAAATCAGATCCTTTTTTTCTTTCTACAATTCTATTTAATACATTTCCGTTTTTTATCCATAAAAAATCTCCAATTTCTAGATTACATGTTTCTATTTCTATACCTTGTTTTTCTAATTCTTCTTGAAAATAATTTCTTGTTTTTTTATCTTTCATTTCTCTACTGTCAACTAATAATTTGATTTTATTGTCTTTAATAATATTTATAGGTTCTTCTGGTAATTTCTTGTTTATTTCTTTACCAAGTTCTGTTAAGAAATATTTAACAGGTTTTCCTTCAGAAATTACCAATTCCCTTAGAAATTAATGTTTTTATAGATGAAAAGGCCGAGTATCTCATTTTTAAATTAAATTCATTATCACAATATTTTTTTGCTCTTACTATTAATTGATGTTTATTTAATCCGTCTTCCTGAAAAAGTGCTTTTTAAAATGGCATAGCCTCCTGATCTAAAGACTGGAATATACATTTTTTGTTTTGTTTTCTTCTTTTTAGGTCCTTCGATTTTATTTACTGTTAAGGAATTTATTTCTTGTGATATGTGACCAACCGTAGAAGCTTTAATTATTTCTTTAGTACAAAATGGTGTCGTTCCATCTTTTATACCACTGCCTGATATATTTAAGTCATCTTTTATTTTTAAACTTTCATTAAAAGAGCTTTCCTCTAAAATATTTATATTTTCTTGTATGACATTTTCTAAAATGCTTGATAAAGTTTGTTGTTCATTATTAATTGAATTTTCATTTGTAAAAAATCATTTCTTTGAGAATAAAATTGTTTACATTGTATTCTTCTATTGGAAAAATCCATTTATTCTCTTTTAACTTCTCTTCGATGAAGCTTGAACTTTTTTCATGCATTATTGATATTTCTTCATTAATTTCTATTAATTTCCTTTTATACTTCATAAATGAACTATCTTCATTAAAAGAGTTATTTATGTCTATTTGTTTTTCTGTATTCATGTTTGGTTTATCCCCTTTTTCAATTTTTGTTAGAATAATATCCGTTGAAGTATGGTATTGTGTTATTGAGTCGTTGGAATCACTGCTAAATAAAAGTTTATCTCTTTTTGATGTATACTTTACTTTGATTTCTTCTTTTTTTTCTTCATTTATTTCCTTCTCTAAAATTAATTTGATTTTTGGCCCGATATTAGGAATATTTTCTAATGAATATATTGGTTCTGTTCTATGTTTCAAATATTTGATTATTTTTTGGTAAACATATTTTATTTTCAGGTTTCTTAGGTTGGCTTGTTTGAATAAGCTTTCGACAACCTTTAACAATGTCTCCGATAAATTCTTTTGCATGAAACAAAGTTTTATTTTTATATTTAAATATATTATGTATGTTTGTGGGATCTATTCTCAAATTAAACAGGCTTTTTAAATATAAAAATAAAACTTTGGTTCATGCAAAAGAAATTGTGGTTGTGAGATACATGAAATAGACAAAAAATGTCGAATTTAAAATTTTAAATAATTTCAATTTTTAAAAAAAAGTTTGCATTTTAAAAATAAATGCATTTACAACTAAATAAACTGTTTTAGCAAATACTTTTGCGATATAGAAAAACGGTTGCTGACCGGTATGTTATACGGGTTCGAACCCCGTAAATCTAATTACTTTTTAAAGAATAAAAAAATTATCACCATGAACCACAGGGACGTTGTGACAAATACATTAACAGAGGAAAAAACAGTTTCGTGGTTACTCGATCATGGATATATCAAAAATAAAAGAAACTGTGAAAATTGTAATCAGCGCAATATGAACATTATTCAGAATAAAAATAAATATTATTTTTAATTGTGGAGTTTGCAGAAAAACAATATCAATTTTTAAAGATTCTATTTTTTATAATGCTAAAAAGCCACTAAATGAATTGGTTGATCTTATTTACTTTTGGTGTCTTGATTTAGATCAAAAGAAAACTGGACACGAAGGTAAAACTACCAGCAGAGAAACTCTTACAAACTGGTACAAGAATCTAACACACCTTTCAGGCCGCATAATAAGAAAAGAAAAAGGTAAAGAAAAAATCGGTGGACAAGGACACACTATTCAAATAGACGAATCGAAATTTTCAAAGAGGAAGTATAATATTGGTCGACGTGTACGAAGCCCCTGGGTCGTAGGTGGTATTGACATTCAAACCAACGAAGTTTTTATGGTCGAAGTATTTTATAGGAATAAAGAAGTTTTAAATAGTATAATTCAAGAATACGTCGAAAAGGGAAGTATTATATATACAGATTCATGGCGTGGATATGACGATTTAGGCAGCTTGGGTTATACGCATTTAAAAGTAAACCACAGCATCAACTTTATTGATCCTGTTACTAAAGCCAATACGCAAAATATGAAGGCTGTTGGAGTGTATATAAAAGGAAAATGAGAGCACGTTACATTAATTCAAGGTGTTCTCTTACGGACATTTTTTACGAATTTATGTTCAAAAGAAAATACAAATTTGATGCTTTTAGTAAAATAATGTCCTCTTTATATGATTAAAAATAAATTCTGAGTTTTTTTATTCTTTAAAAAGTAATTAGATTTACGGGGTTCGAACCCGTAGAACATACCGGTCAGCAACCAGAAAAACTAATTCATTAGTAAACATAAAAATACATTTTTTTAATTAACAGAAATTTCGTAAAAAAATGCAGAGGCTTTAGAATCCGTGGAAGTTTGATAAGTTAACTCAGACATTCAATAATAGGATTAAACCTGAATCATATAAATCTTGTACAGTTAAAGTTACGGAAGAAAGAACTATGGATAAATATCAAGATATTTGCATTGTAATAAATGAAATATGAAAGATTTTATTGTCGCAAATGCAGAAATTGCTACCAGATATTTTTGAACCATATCTAAAAAAATAGATTAAAGAATTTTTACTGGAGTATTGATAAAAGTCAATATTTTATAAAATAGTTTGTAATATACAACCCACAAACTTGCTGGATAATTTATTGTGAAGCTAAGTTGAAGTGTGAATATGTGCGGTGTAGATCACGTAATTGAGATTGATGACTGTAAGTTGTGTATTGGAAATATAACGCGAGAAGAAGTGTCAACTGTCATGAGTAATTGTAATACTATGTTGTAACTCGTGATCATTTATGGGAAATCAAATACAACTAATAACATTTTACTGGAAAATATTTAACTTGTCATATAACTGGGAAGTTACTGCGGTTTTAATTAATAGAACTGTTCATAAAATTATAATATAAGAGATTCTGTGTCGGATATTAAATTGAAAATGTTGAAGATTTATGGCGTGTTTCTGAAAAAATAGGTCTTTTAAATTTTTATTTAAATCGGGTGTAGTAATATATAAATACTAATAGTTAATTATGCATGTAAAATGGGGCAAAGAAAACAACTACCCATGAAAGATCATTTATATCGGAGATATGTGAAAAGAATTTTAAGGAGGGTAACTTCTCATAACAACTTTTCTAGATCCTGCTGGCTTATTTTAAGGAATTCAATTTTAAGGCTTATGTGATAAAAGCTATAAAGAAGTATTTTATAGATGAAATATTGACAGCATTGTCTTTAGATGTTTAAAAAAATAATTACAAGACAAAAAAGTTACATTTGCAGAAATTTTAATATTAGTCTTAACTTTTGCATTAAAATTGTTTATAAATGGGTTGATTCGACTACACAAAAAGATGTTTTACGAGAAATTCCAGTTAAAATACTGTTATAAAAATTATTCATAAAAGTTGGATTCTGTGTGGCTATTATCTCGAATTAAATACATTGTCCAAAGTCTGTTTCATAACAAATATCAACATCATCATGGCGGGGCAATAGAATCTGTCTTGTAGATTTTAGAAATAGCTATAAACCATCTGTAATGGTTTTAAAACTTGTTTAAAATCCTTACACAGCAACTCATTTATTTTTAATTCAACAAGTTCGTATTCCCAAAAACAAATTTGGCACAATGATGAATAGGCATTGTACAAATATGCGATTCTGTAAACATAGAACAAAGAATTATGTTTTATTGATCATTTGGACATTAATAAACACCAAGGTATTTGAATTCTATCGGTCAAAGGTTTATATGAAATTGGACCTATGAAAAAAAATATCTAGGAAGATTTTTTGATATATATACGTTTAGTAATACATGACTAGAGACGATTTTTTTGATTAGAAATAATATATTTATAAATAATTTACTCTTTCTAACTATTTATATTTTCTGATGGACGTCGGGTTTTATATTTGAAATGGGGTAAGGAGCATTTAAAAATAAAAACAAGCTATTTTGAGAAAATATTTTGAATATTTTATTTGGTGAATAAAAATTACAGAAAATACAGGTTTAATATTGCGTTGTAATTATTGTATAAGTGGATTACACATTTCACAAATAAATGTTAGATGTTTTTATGCACTAATTATTTAACCTGATATATCTTTGCTGCATTCATGTGAATAAAAAACACTTCTTTATAAAACAATAAGAAACCGGCCCACAGAATGATTCGTATAAATTTGTGGGCCGGTTATGAGAAGTAACATATTTTGATTTGATATATGAATGTTCATTTGTTAGATTTGCGTGAGTTATTGGACGTGTTCCTGCAACTAAGGTTGACAAATATTGTTGAAGTTTTTTTAGAAGTGGTGAATTGTGTGATCGGTAATCAAAGATGATGATAGGAACTAATAATTACTTATATCAGTTATTGGAAGGTATAACACACCCTTTACTAAGGATAGTTTTATCATGAAATAAATTTTGTGCACCAACAAATCAGTGCAAATACACATATTAAATTTTAAATAATTTTAGAAGTCGATTTTAAAAAAAATTGCATTTCCGGTACTTTTATTTAAAAGGAAAATCGTTTAAAAAACTCTTTAAAAGTCATGTCGTTAAATTTGCTTTTTTATAATTTCACACAAAATTAGAAATAGTACCTCCCCCTTAAACTATCCACCAATACTTTCAATAATCAAAACTCTTAAAGTAATAAAATCGGCCCTGTTTTGGTTTGTATGTCATATTTATTTACTACTTTTTTATAATAAGTCTGAATGTGCCAGGTTATATAATAAACTAGAAAAATTACATCGATTTTTTTTGTAATTCAAATATTAATCCTTAAGTGTTAATTTATAAATAATAATACAAATTCCTTTATAAATATTTAAAAGAAAACAATCAAATTAAGAATAAAATGTTTTACTATTTTATGCATAATGATTGGATTAATCATTGCATAAAAAAAGAGGTTTTTTAAATTATTTAATCAATTCCTCTTTTGAGAAGAAATATTTTCATGTATATCTTCAAAAATAAGGTCATTTACAGAATGTAACGGAATATGTCTAGTAATGTTTAATAGCAACGGAAGATCAAGAGATGAAGTAGAAAATGCTACTCTAGCAAATACCGAAATTTTATCCGGAATATAGGAAAAAAAGCACAGTTGATTTCCAAGAAATTTATTATCGGAATAAAAAGGAAAATCATAAACTATAAAGAATCCTGTATCATTTACCATTAATTCTTTTAATTCTTCAAAGATTATTACAGCATCTTCTTGTTCTATAATATCCCTAACATTTTTCTGAATTTTATTCTCTCTTACTTTCACCAATTTATATTTTAAAGGATTAAGTGGTGAAATTGTAAATACGAAATAATGATTTTTTCTAATTCTAACATTGTCTGTTTCTATTTTGCATTCAAGAAAACCTTCCGGAAAGTTTTTCATTTAGGGCTTAAAATAAAAATTTAAGAATTTTTAATTCATGTTTCTATTCTCACTTTTGTTTGTTTATAAAATTGATCTTCAGAGCCCATAAATGAATTCTGATAAAGAAACAATAAAAGCACATTATGAAAAATCAAAAAGAATCACCATTTCTGAAAGAAAACACCTTAAAACCTTCAACATACGACAATTCAATAATTTTATTAAAGCTTTATTGATAAAAGAGAATATTAAAAGAAAGGACACAGTTCTGGATATCGGTTGTGGAAAAGGTGGCGACTTAAAAAAGTTTTTAGATATTGGAATAAAAGAATTGTACGGTATTGATTTCTGTGAAAGTTCAATAGAAGAAGCTAATAGTAGATTAATCAAAATTAAACCACCATTCAAATGTACTTATGAAGTACAAGATTCTTTCAATAAAGAATTTAATTTAGGTAGACAATTTGATGTCATTTCACTCCAATTTAGTTTTCATTACGCGTTCTTGGATTTAGAAACCTTAAGAACTTCTTTAAGAAACATCTCGGAACATCTTAGAATGAAAGGACGGGTGATAATAACCATTCCAAATTCAGAAACATTGTTAAGAAGACATAAACAGTATGGTCTTACATACGGAAATAAATTCTATCAAGTTAAATTTCTTGAGGAACCTAAAGCAAATACGTTAGGAGTAAAATATTTATTCTCTTTAAAGGATGCTATTGAGGATTGTGTAGAATATTTAGTAGATATAGATATTATTAAGAGAGAGGCGAGTAGTTTCAATTTAAAGATTGTTGAATGCAAAGACTTTATCTCTTACTTTAATGACAATGTAAAAAACCATTTAATTCTTTACAATACATTTTTAAATTGTAAAATGAGTGAAGAAGAATTATCTGTTCCAAGGCTTTATTCAATATTGATTTTAGAAAAATATTAAAATCTTCTTCTTTTGTTCTCCCCAAATTGACTAAAATGTAAATTTGATTTATGTTTTTTATGTTGGTCTAACATTAATCTGTGCTTTAAAGGAATAAATGCTTTTTTTTGTTTATATCCCAATCTTTCCATTTCTTTTTTAAAATGATTCATTTTTGCTTTACCGGATCTGTTTTCTTGTACAAACTTCTCAATGTCTTTTAATAACTTTTTAATATCTGGTATTGGTTTGTAATTTATATTCTTTTTCATTTATGGAAGCTATTTTTTTAATTAAATATTTTATTTTTTTTAATATTTAAATATTCGGATAACATATACAATATTATCCCGAGTTCTAATCCGATAAATATTGTCTTTCGGTTTTTTATATAAAAAAAGGCAAGTAATATAATTTAGCTGAACATGTAAAACATGCATCAAAGCCACCTATAAATTATCATCATTTCGTCTCTCCAAATAAACTCCAACAGTATTTTTTCTTTTTACTCTTGCTTGGGGTGTAATTTTCATACCATTTCAATTTCCTTCAATATGGTTTGTAATCAAATAGCATCACTTCTGAAGGTAATCGAATGATTTACCGGTTGGCCTCCCGTTTACACCCCCCAGAGTTCAACTCTCGACGGGGATTTTTTTAAGAAATAAAAACAAATTTAAAATAATAAATATAACAACTTTTTAACTAATTATTCACAAAATCCTCATAATTTTTAGCCTCCGAGATTATTTTTTCAAATGAATTTTCTTTAAAAATATTCTTAAAAGCAAACTCAGCAAAATAATACAATAAATCACACCTGTTATAAATACCTTTTTTTCGAAGCCATCTTTTTGTTACAGACCAATTCGCTTCAATTCTCTGTGTATTCACGCCGGTAATTGGATCGACAAAATTTGTACTATGATTAACAGTAAAGTGCGTGTATCCCACATTCCCTAAATTGGAATATCCCAACCAAACATCTGTATAAATTACAGATCCAATTTCTACGTTATCCAAAATAATCTGTTCTAACGCACGAGCAGACCTAAAAAAAGTTTCAACAAAAAAACTTCACCATTTGCAATTGCTACCCCCCTACAATCCAAATTTTTCGAATTAATTTACCAACGTTGTATTTTCGTTTTGAAAATAAGCATTCACCGATTTGAACAATCATTCCTGGGCCGCCTATTTTTCGCATTGTTTCACGTTTCATTATTGAATAGGCTAAAAATTGATTTTTTTTGAACCAATTGCCTACTGTTTTTTGCTTTTGGATATCACATTGCATTAAATCACTGCACCAAAAATAAACGATGTCGATTGCTATATGTATTGGTAAATTGGTGTTGTAAAAAAGCCCGTAACTAAACAAAGATTTTTCTGTTCTACACTTTTTGCAACGAAATTTTTATTTGCCTGAAACATTAACGAGTCGCATAGGTATTACACATTGAAGGCATACCATCGAATTTAATATGTAATGATTTTCCAATAACCATTCTATTGTGGAATTGTCATTTTGTGTTAAATTAACGAGTTGTCGGTGTGTCAGCATGAGTTCTTTTATTGAAAACAATTTATCTGTTTTTATTTCTTAAAAAAATACATATCGAGAGTTGAACTCGGGGTGTGTAAACGGGGGACCAACCGATTTACCTAATGGTGCTCAAAAACACAGATTTTTTGAAAGCAGAATATCCTATTCAACCATCAATGACTGTAATAAATCCAGGAAGAACATATCCAAAAATAACACCATTTAAAGTTACTGCATCACGTCTTTCTACAACAATAGCAAAAGGGTTTATCGGTAAATTCAACACCAAAAATCACCTTCGACATGATATCTTCGGTAATATTCCCGCTTTCTAAACTTCGAATTGTCGATCTGGAGAACTATCCTTAGACCTTTAGTTTTTATTCTCTGTTCTTTTCATTCAACGCAACATAATAGCGCAATAATTTTACAATACGATTAACCATGTTGGGAGAATGTCCAGTATAAGGAAAATCGATTCGATTGCTACTTCGGTAATTAAAAAATAACACAACTTAAAAAATAAACAAAATATATTTTCATGCTTTTTAACACGGAATAGTTAAAGCTGTAATATATTTTCTGATGATTTTTTTTTCCTGCAGTTAAAACGGACTCTTTTTACGATCTTCAGCGAATAGCCATTCTCCGGACACGAAGTAATTGATTCTAAAAGATTATATGGTTAATATTCGGTTAATCCCCCCTTGAAGTGCCACTGGCGAGGACCTTCAAGCGGTAGGGGAGCTTAACAACAATTAACCTAATTCTATAAGAGTGGTTGACGATAGGGTAGATCATCGTGTAAATATACGTTTGCGGATCAAGTATCAAAAATCCCCCTCAGAAATTCAATGTATTAAAAATCCCCCAGAAAATAAATAATTTAATTGAAATTTTCTGTTATTTTTTAATTATTTTTTAAATAAAAATAGATTATTAATTATTTGATAATTAAAGGAACTTTTATAGAATAAAAACCTTAATAATAATATAAATCAATAATTATAATTTTTAATTAATTCAACTAGATTTTCCCATTTTTTACCATAATTATTGTCTTTCCACATCCATTCGTGTAGATACTCTTCCAAAATACACCCTGACACACCTTTCATTATCTTTACTCTTTTTTGACCTTGCCCCAATAAGATTCTATGGTTTGGGTATTTACCAATGTCAGGGGTCGACAAAACAGAGATTATGATTTACGGTTTCATGTTGAAACCCCATATTTCTCAACCCGCTGTAGGACCTCCACTGATCATTGTGTAAAACAGTTCCGGGCGACAAACATCGCTACAATTGGAAGCAGTACGCTTGTCAGTCCTATCAGGCACCAGTTTCAAGAAAACTTTTGCTGGATTATAGGATGTATCGGCTATGCCGATACCCGCAATTCATGACTGGTAGCATGACTTCGATGATGTTTAGGTTTGTGCCCAAGCAAACTTTCATCAATTTGGCATATAATAGCTGGCCCGTCAAGTATTATAGGATGCTGGCCAAAAAAAATGCTTACACAAAAGCCGTAGCTTGGTGAAACACCTTACTAGCTGCAGCCTGCCAACTACAGCCTCTTCCACAATTGCAGACTGTGTCGCCCTCGATGTCCACCTATGCAGAATCAAAATACATTTGTTGAGGCTTAAATTTAATTCGTCAAAAAATGTATTTCTTCTGATAGAAAAGTAGCATTTATAACTTCGACACTCCCTTTTCATGCATCGAAAAGCAGTACCATCTGTTGTTTTTTTATAAACCATATAATGCATCTGCATGCTACCTTCTGGACAGAGGTTTACCCTCGGCATCAACCCAATATCCATTAAATAGACACATGCGGCATCGGGACTGCCATAAATTTTACTCGCCAAAACATCCATATAGAAAATTGTTTACCATGAGGATTATAAAACCTAGAAATAAAATTTAATTTTTTAATTTTGTTTATACTGTTATTTTTATTATTTATAAGAATATTAATTATTATTTATTAATTTTTAATACTCGATCCCTAATTTTTCAAAAAATCAATGTATTACAAACCCCCGGGTGTTTGTAATACTTGATCCATGTTTGCTACTATTTTTGTGCGTTGGTTGGTCATATGGGTGTTATTATTTATTGCTCATTTTATTAAAAATATAATTTTTATAAAAAAGGCTTAAAATAGGATTTTACCTTATTTTTTTAATTTAGGTTAAATTGATATTCTTTTTTTGGATCACATTTATGAAATGCCCTAAGTTCGAATCCTAAAATATTTATTTGGCGCAGAAAAACGCTTATTGTCTTTGTGATTCTTTTTTACATGCAATTAAATTTTAATTATTAATATTTTATTTTTTAATATATTAAAAAAACGATTTTCATGGGATTTGAACTCCGGATCATCTCTTATCTTTCAACCCTTTTTTTATTACTTTATCTTTTTTATTAATTTAATTAAATATTATTTTAATTTAGACTCTAAGAAACAGAAAATTTAATAAATATTTTTATTTTTTATACTTTCTGATACTTCGTCTTCAAAACCCAACCCTTTTAAAATTCTTTCGAAAGATTCCTCTTTCAATTCTTTGTTTAAAACCCCTAAAAACGAAATAGTCATAACAGAGGCTTTATTTAAAAACTCGGATACCCCTTTTTGAATATTTGAATCATTATCTATTTCTTTTATTATGTCTTTGAATATTTGATTAGAAAAATGGCGATTTTGTTTTTTCATTTGGGGTTGAAAATTTAATTAATCTAACAACAAAAACATTTTCTTCTTCTTTCTTTTTGTTTACCTGTTTCTGCAATATAAATAGCTACATTTTTAAATATTTCATTAACATTTTCTCCGGTTTTTGCAGAACATTCGTAGAATTTTGTTAATTCATTCTCTAATGTAATTTTTTCGCCCATTTCATAAGGCACGATTTTGTCTTGATCTATCAAGGGATTCTCTGTATTTCTTAAATCTTTTTTTAATCCTACAAGAAATACTCCCGCTTGTGGACAATAGTTTCTTATTTCTGGTATCCATTTATGACTGATATGGTCTAAATCATCCTCATTTTCGATAGAATAACATAACATTACTACATCTGTCATAGAGTAACTCATTGGTCTAACAGCACTATATGCTTCCTGTCCTGCAGTATCCCATAGAGTTAAAGATACTTTTCTTTTATCATCTATTATCACATCTTTTACGAAATTATCCACTACTGTGGGAACATATTCTTCTGGGAATTTGTTTCTTTTAAATACCTCCAATAAACATGTTTTTCCACACGAACCATCTCCAACCAAAACTATTTTACCGGAACAGACATCTATAGGTGTTGACATTATGAGCCAAACCCTTTGTTTTTAATAAATAGAAAAAAAGGAGATAAGTTCAATAAAAAGGAGAACAAAGCGTTGTACTTTTACTTTACTTAAATTTTCAATCTAAAGTATATGTTGTAGTTTAAGCATATAAACAATTAAAAGGTTATACTCTTTCACAGTGACAATGAATTTTTCGAAAAAAATATTTAATTTTAGATTATTTTTAAGTTTTACAACAAGAAAATCACACCTCGATAAATCAAAATTTCTTTTAAATTTAGAAAAAAACACAAATATGAAAATGAACATTTATATTTTACCGAAATATTCTTAATAGTTCTGTCAAAAAAATAGATTTAGACCAAAAATATTTCTATTTGTGAATCAGATTTGTTGGCTATAGTTGTTTGAATAACGATCGTCTAAGATTTTTAATAGACTCTACAAAAACTATTTATTTGATTTTTTAATTATAAATTAATGTATTAATTATTAAGAAGACTTTCATGTAAAAAGACTAATGTGATATTTCTTTGAATGGACTTACTGAATATTTTGTAATTTCTTTATGAATCATATACACTTTAAATATAAATGACAGTTAGAAACAAGTTTAGGCATCATTAAAACCACAATAATTTAGTAAAATGAAAAATTATATCAACTTATTGACCACTTATATGCATATTGAATATTAAATTATAGTTCAATAAATTGTTTCCGCGCTGTTCTATTTAAAGTTTAATTTTTATAAAATTGAACATCATATCAATCATTCATTGTAAAGTCAAGCTTTTGAATTTAATATTTATTTTTCAAAATATCGTTTTTACTATTTAGTTTTAAAAAATTTCAAAGATTGTAATGTTAGATTATCAAATAATTCACTTCTTGGATTTGAATCCTCTTTTAAAATATTTACATCTATAGTCAATATTTTATATTTAAATATTTGATAATCAACAGTTTTGTGAGTTGGATATAAAAACAAAATGGTTAAATTCATCTACCTTTCAATATCTGATATAAAAACAAGTATATGTTTGGAAGATGGACTTTAGAGAAACAATTTTTAATTCACAGAACCATCGCTACAAAAAAAATTGTGATTAAATCTATTCTGTAAATTATTTACGAACATCGTATAGCCAATACGACTATTTTTTCTGTGGTTATCATATTCCTTACGCACAAAGACTAACATTCATTTCTGGTTTGTCGTGTAACTATTTTACATAAAAGTGGTTACAATTTCCAATACAAAATGTTTACCGTCTTTTTTATTCCTAATACTATGATATCAACACATTAAAAATATGCGATCAATAAATTCATTAATTTTTATTAGTAAGAAATAATATTTGAGTAAAAAATAAATATTTGAAGAAATATTCTAATATAAAGGGTGGTTACTAATATTTACGAATCGCATCATTCAATAAATACAAACAGACGTGATTTTTAAATGTATGCATTTCTTTACATTTAGGTTATAATGATTATGTAGATTTTGTATTTTTAATGAATAACTTGTGTCTCGTGTCATAATTTTATTAAATGAAAACATCCATAGAGATTTTATAAAAAACAACTTATTCATAGTCCAGCTGCTTTTAAATAAGAACAATTTGACCAGTGAGTTACACTTGGAAATATTTTAATGTTTGATCTAAAAAGTAAAAAAAAGGCTTTTAACAAAGCATAAAATATTTACCGGCATTTAATTAAATTTATAACATTAGAAAAAAATTGTTTCAGTTATTAAAATAGAATAAGAAATCTTCTCTTTTATAGGTTTTTATCTCTTTCATTTCTTTATTTCCAATTTTAGATAATTGGTAAAGGACTCAACAGCCTGCGTGTTGACACCATCATCGTAAACAAACTCATATTCGTGACACACCGAGTTGTGAACAAACCCAAAACTGGTTAAATTTGAATAAGTACAATTTTCACAAATGTGTATAACTCTTGTCTGTGCCTTCTTATTTGGAATAACACGTGCACACGCACGTGTTATTTCATTGGCAACTTCGACTATACATAAATAATCTGTTTTGTTCAATGGATAACGTTCACGATGACTCTTCCTTATAATTGAGCATTGTTTGTCTAAGTGAACGACATATCAGGGGGCCACCCATTTTGTTATTCGAAAAATCAGCTAAAGGCATACGCCTAACCAATTTGTCAATTATCCATCGCCGTGACCTAATTGACATGTCGACCGAAAAATCGATACTATGTCGTTTTTACCGAACATCATAATTCAGCAGGACTCTCACAATTCTATTTATTTTTAAAGAAATGATTTCGAAAAATGAATTTTTTCTTATTGGAAAATACGGTTTGTATTTTGAATATTGTTTGTTCATATAAGGCCACGTAAATACATCCATTACAAACTTTATCGGGCTCGCGCAAAATACACAGTTCATGTATTTATGAAAAGCTGGTTTTCCATTAAAAAGCGAATAAAATTCATTTTTTCTAGCATAAAATATTTGCTTTCAAATTTTTCAGGTGTAAACATTGGGTATATAAAATCTAAAAGTTATATTTATTTTTAAAACCTTATTTTTTCTGGGGAGAATTTATGGCCATTGATCCGAAATTGCTTATAAATTATTAAATAATAAATATAATTTCCTAGGATTTTAATAAAGAATTATTAATAAATTAAATTTTAAATATTTTATTTTAAATACAAATTTAAATTAAAAATAAAAATGGGACAAGCACTTTTTGTCATTGGACCAGCTGGTTCTGGTAAAACAACTTTTTGCAAAAATCTTTTTGAATTTGGAAATAGTATTAACAGACACTTTAAAATAATTAATCTAGATCCTGCAAATGTTGATGAAACGTTTTCTTATCTATGCAGACATTAGAGATCATATTACCGTAGATGACGTACAAGAAAATACAGACCTTGGACCAACGGTGGATTAATATTAGCGTTACAAGAAATGGTTGATAATATTGAAGAAATGGAATTAAATACATTCAATGAAGATTTTCTACTTTTTGATTGTCCAGGACAAATTGAATTATATGTACATTCAGAAATAATAAACGACATTGTAAATTATATCAACAAGTATTTAAAAACAACAATGGTTTATTTGATGGATGCTTTTTATTTAATTGGATCCTTATAAATATGTTCATGGTTATTTGACTGCCTACATATCAACTTTTAAATTTAATGTTCCAAGATTGAATGTTGTAACCAAGATAGATTTATTAGGAGGCAAAGAAATAGATTTCGAAGTTGTAAACGAAGAAGTTAAAGAGAAATTGATAAAAGAAAAGGATTTTTATGGTGAGTTAGCTTTGAAAATTTACTACTTTTTAGAAGAAAATGAAAATATTTCTTTTATGACTATAGATTGGAATGATGAGGAGAGTATTATAAATTTAATTAGTTCCTTTGATATGTTAACTGAATATTGGGAGGATACTGAAACAAAGATAAAATATGAGGAAGGGTCTCAATAAACCGGTATTATTTTTAATTGGGGTAAACAATCATTAAAGTCTCTCTTATTTAAATAAATCTAACGTTATTTTATTTCTTTATTTGTCACATATACTGAATAAATACAAAACATTTAACCCCCTTTTTTATCTCAAGACTATCAAATTTTCTATAAAAAGAATGTATGGTTAAACATTTTCTAGATACAATAAATTAGAGAGAAATTAAAATCTTTCGGACAAAAATACCTTAGAATATAAAATTAAATTCACAAATAACATCACACAATTCTGTCTTAAATAGTACTAACTCAAAAAAAAAGTTTATTATTTATAAAAAAGAACGAATCTACTGCACTTTATTGCCCGAGTTCAAATCCCATGAAGGTACTTTTTAATAAAGTTTTAAATATTTCAAAGAAATTTTTTTTTTCCATATAATACCTAAAAGACAACAGCTCCAAGAATATTTCGAAGATGAAGAGTTGGTGATCCAATATATTTTTGGAAAACGTTATTAGAGCGAATACTTCGTACGCTATAGATGGAGGTTCCGTCAGTGAGATTCGAGTTTGCGATACAAATATTGTGGATGGTTGGAAAGCCTAAAAGAATTTAAAATGTGGCCGCTATTGTGCATTAATGAGCAAATTACTTTATTAAGTTTAAAAAATAAGCCGGTTCTCCCACAAATAACATAAAATAAAAGTGGAATGGAATAAAATTAAAAGTAAAACAACAATCATGAATAAAAAGGAAGATGATGCTGCAACTATTCGATTTTATATAGAGATGAAAAAAGAAAAATGCCCGTGGTCTGCATTTTTACATGCTTTAAGAGGGTAATTAAATGATGGTGTTAAATTGTTAAAAATCTATAAAAGTTTATTGAAACTACCCTGATGGGATTAGAACTAGGGGTAATAATGTGTAATTAAACCAAAAGAACAATTAAAAACAAATATTTTACATTTTTATTCTATGGAGCATGGTATGATTATTAGACAATTACAAAAGTGCAAAGTTTTAAAAAAAATATTAAATTAATTATTAATTCCCGTCGAGTCCATATACACAAATTCATCATTTTTGAATTCTTATAATATAAAGGAAAATATGCAAAAATATTGGATCAATGGGATTTTTTTTCCCATTGATAATAAAAAATTAACATAATTGTCAATTAAAAAAAATTATTTAATTTAAAAATTTGAATGCTCTAAATGTCGGCTGATGAATGTGTGACCGCATTGATCAAAAAAAATCTAGAAAGCTTAGTTATGTTCATGATGGATGAAGGGTTTCTGGCTAAAGAAATGGAGTGTGTTTGCTCTAGAAAGCATATGACCTTAATGACCTCAACATAACATAGAGAGAAGTTGTATTGGAGATGCAAAGAGAAAAACTGTTCTAGCAACAGAACAAAAATAAGTATAAGAAAAGGAAGCTTCTTTGAAAAGATCAATGTAGATATCATTGTTATACTTAAAGTTATAAAAGGTTGGTGCGTGGAACAATCTTTACATTCTATAATAAAAGATTTAGAGCTGGATTATAAAACCGCTAGAAATACAATTGATAAAATGCTATCAAGAATCTTTGAAACAGAGCCTGCATTCACTAAATTTGGAGGATCAAATAAATTTATACAAGTTGACGAGACTATGCTCAACTATAAGTGTAAAAATCACCGGGACCGTTCTCCCGATAATAAAACGGATGCGCTTTGTATTGTTGTATTTGACAGAAGAATTGCTAGAGCATTTGCATGCGTAATTCCTGACAAGCGTTCTAATACTTTAATACCAATAATTTGTACAAACGTAGCTTCTGGTAGCACGATATCAACTGATGACATAAGAGCTATCTAGGTTTATCTAAATTTGATTTTACTCACAGAAGTGTTTGTCATAAATATAATTTCGTTGACAAATTCACTGGGGTCAATACTCAAGCCGTTGAATCTTTCAATAATTTTGTTAAGGTTTTTATAAAATCAATAAAAGAAGTTCGAACTGGTGATTTTGAAGCCTTTTTAGACGAATTTTGCTGGCTGGTTAACAATAAAATCAATCGATTTGAAAAAAGAGTTTATAAATTAAAATACTTTGAAAAATCTTTTTTATATTTTTCCTTTGGGAAAAAAAATCCCATTGATAGTAGTATTTCGAGAAAAAAATCCCATTGATTCAAATTTTGCGTAGATTTTTCTTCGTACTACCGCAGCATCATTGCTTCGTCCAGTCATCGGTTATATCAACTTAATTGTATAGTTTATTTCTTTTAATATATATGCACTGTGGTTGTTGAAATACTTTTGTCATACTCTTCAAAAATTATTACATGTATTGGTTGAACTTTACTCTGATACCCCCGAGTTCGAATCCCGATATTAACAAATGTTAGTTAGGTTAGGCTAATAATATTTAAATTGAATTAGGTTAGGTTAATATCACGATTCGAACTCGTGGATACCAGAGTAAAGTTGATCACATGTATTCTTTTCAACGTGAGTGTGAAATCTACATTGAGCATATTGCATATTCTGTTTTAAATTTTGGGTGTTATCTTTTTAAATGTTTTTTACGCTCTAGATTTGCCTTGTGTTTCATCCGGTATTTTTACGTGTTGAATTGTAGAATATACTGTCTTCCTCAGTAACGATTCGTATTTGGCTATTTTAAAAGTAATATGTCCAGTTTAATACCTCAATATAATCCTATACTTTCCATCTTGACCAACTTGCTTATAATTTACTGGTATGTTTGCTTTTGCATCGTCAAAAACATTGGAATTATTTATATTATCATTTTGCATAGTTCGAGGGGGTTTAAAAACCTTTAAAACTTGTGCCGAAATTGAAGTTTAAAACCTTTAAATAAGCATCAAATTTTTTATTCATGCAAAAATTAAAGTTAACAGACCATGAAACTGAAGTCAAAACTCTGTATAATCAGATTCTGTTGTATAACTATTTTTCTTAAATCCATCTAAAATATCAATAAGCTTTTCGTAATTCTGTTTTATTTCAATTTAATTTCGTATTAAATCTGGATTATGTATCTTTTCATTAACCTTTTGAATTATACGGCGCCTCGATCTATATTATTTACTATTGCTGCTATTTTTGCCAAATAGCCACACCAATATAGCAATACCTTTAACGAACTGGACCATCTTGTAAAAATCACGATAGCTCGAATCCCTATTTCTAGAAATTTATTGCAATTTTTTTGCTTTTATCGATGCAATAAGTTCATCGGTGTTTCACAATGTGATAACATATTCATGACACACATATATATATATATCAAATAAGCTAAATAGGTAACAAAAACAATATGGAATTATAAATTAAATCAGATAGCGCCTTAATCATATATCTTGTAGCATCAGTAAGTATTAGCAAGATTTCCTCAAATTTTAGATTCATACAAACAATCCTAGATTCATATTCTGTTCAGTTTAAGACCCATTTACACAGATTCAATAATTTCTGTTTAGATTTTGTATTAAACAGCCCAAAATTGTTCAATATTTATTTGTTTTTTATCCATGATAATAAACAATTCTTATCCATAAAATATTTCTTGCCTTCGTTTCAAATCATCAGTCGCATGATTTCTGGTTCTAATATCAGATGATAGTAAATGCTTCATTTATTCAAACGTTCGTCTTAAATCTATATTGTTCATTCGATACAATAATCTGCTTGATGAAAGAAAGCTTTACAGGAATGTTTTTTTCGAATGCAATAATCCAAGGCCGCTTTTCTATTTTTTCTATTTCTATGTGGATAATAATGATATTTGAAAGAAATTCCTACCACCGTCGAGCAAATGCTGCAAAGAAAACCATTATACTTAGATAGTCTGAACTCCCTGCATGTTTAATTAAATAGCATGTTGCTTTTTCGACATTTAATTTTGGGATAAAATTTTTATTTTTTTAAAATACAAAAATAATTATAAAAATAGCTCAAAATCGCCCTAGGTATCCGTAGATATATTTAAACTACTTTCGAATAATCATTTTTTTCTTTTATACCAAATCTTAGTTAATATTTTATAAAAAAGACAAGACAGGTAAAAGATGCAAACTTTCCAAGGAAAGATGTTGTTTTTTAATTGAATAATTTTAGAAAGTTAAAACGGAAAACCAATTATTTGTCGCCAGATTGGCCATAATTCTTCGTGTTTTAAACCATGTCATTCTTTCTTTAATGTAAAAATTTTTAAGGCGTTTTATTTATTTTACTAGAAACACATTCGAAAAAAAATCTTTTTTTTTATAAATTAGTTCTTAATTTAAGATATATTTTATTTTAATAAATTCGTTTTAAATGATTATTCAATATTTACGACATAATTTAATGCAATAAATATATGATAATGTATTTTTAAAAATTTATTAAACGATGATAAATAAATAAAAATGGCTAGAAATCAAACATATCGCATAAAAAAGTTCTTTTTTTGGATAAAACATTTGAAACATTTAAAAATAAATAAAAATAAAAATAAAGCATAAAGTTATGAAGAAGGAAAAGAAACATCTCGATATTCAAAAAGAATTTAATGAGATAATGTCAATGTTATTAAACAGACCAAACAAAAAAAAAAGCAATAGAAGAAACAATAAATAGACATACATTAAATAGTTCTTGTAGAAGAGTGAAAAATATTTTTGATGAACCTTGTAAATGTTATTGTTGTTTAGAAGAAGATCAACACATTGAACAGTTAAATGAATTAGAGGACACAATTTTAGAATTAAGAGAAAAGACCTTTGGTTTAGAAAAGGAAAATAAGGAACTTAAAGAGCAAAAGATAAATTTAAAAAAAGAGGAACTGTTTTATTTTTATCAACTTATTTCCAAATTAAGTTTTACAAAAATAATAGAAAATTTTAAAGGGCTTAATATTAAAGTAGAGGGTATTTTTTCTAAAATAAAAGCATCAAAAGATCATACAATGCATAAATACTTTAATTTAGAAAATACTATTTCTTTAAAGAATCAAGAAATAGAAAACTTAAAATTGGAGCTTGTAAGGATTAACATCCTGGAAAAGGAAATTGAGAATCACAAAATTGTAGAAAAAAAATTAAAAAACGAAATTTTAGATTTAAAGGGCTCAATAAGAGTATTTTGTAGAGTTAGGCCTTCACTAAAAAATGCAAAATCTATTAAAATTTTAAGTGATTCTGAAAAAATAGAAATAATTGACACACAATCAGAAAAATCACACAATTTTCATTTTGATAAAGTTTTTTACACCAAATGATAATCAAAACAACGTCTTTGATGAAGTTTATCCAATAATAGAAAGTGGGTTAGATGGATATAAAATATGTATTTTTGCTTATGGTCAAACTGGCAGTGGTAAGACATATACAATGGAAGGATCAAAAGAAAATGAAGGAATAATTTTTAGATCTTTAAATATTATTTTCAATTCTTTAGAAAAATTTAAAGAAGAAAATTGGAATTGTGATATTAATTTAAATGTGGTAGAAATTTATAATGAAAACGTATTTGATTTATTAGAAATAAAAGAAGAAAAGGTGGAAATAAAATATATTTCTGATAAATTAACACTTATGAATTGTTCAAATCATAAAGTAAATAATAAAGAAGAGGTTTTAGAATTATTAAAGATAAGTAATAAAAATAGATCCGTAGGATCTACGGCAGCCAATGAAAAATCAAGTAGAAGTCATCTCGTTTTTATTTTAAATATTGAACTTGAAAATGAAATTTTAAAAGAAAAGAGAAAAATTGCCTATAATTTTATAGATCTTGCAGGTTCTGAAAGGTTAAACCATTCTAAAGCAGAAGGACAAAGACTTAAAGAAACACAAAACATTAACAAATCACTTTCCGCTTTAGGAAATGTTATAGGAGCTCTTATAAAAAAGGAACCACATGTTCCATTTAGAGATTCTAAACTCACATACCTTTTAAAAAACTTTTTAACAGGAAATTCTAGGCTTTTAATGTTTATTAATATTTCCCCAGAAGAATCACATTTTAATGAAACTGTTTGTTCTTTAAGATTTGCTTCAAAAGTAAGTGAATGTAAATTTGGAAATATTCAGAAATTTTGTGTCAAAGAAGTATGTGATTAAAGAATATTATAAAATATTAATTAAATTGTTATTAAAATGAATTTATTAAGGTAAGAGAAATGGGAGCTGGTATTTTAAACTCACAGAAAAAGGTAATTGAAATAAATTTAATTAATAATAATGGGTTTTAATAACTTAGATTATATTTTGCAGATATTTATTATATACATTACCTCTCCACGGGTGGATTTTACGATTCGGCCCACGTATAAAGGCGGGGCGCAAATTTGGTGCACCCCTAGATAATAATCCATTTTTGGTATTCAAACCCGCGGCCACAATGGATAAGTATGTAAGTTATTCCATTAGGTTGTGGATCCATGTAATTAGAAATATTATAAATAAATAATAAATAAAAATATTTCTTAAATTTAAAAAGTATATATAAAGCTAACTTGATACCCCCTCATGAATATTACAAATAAATTTACCAGCCTAGAATTAATACTTGAGGAGGAAAAATGGAGGTGGTTACGCGTAGAGGCATTTTTTGAAACAGACATGGACATGATTAAAGGAATGTCTGAAGAAGATCTCACCTCATTTTTAATGACAATTGGGCTCATATCATCTTCAAAGCAATGCCCAACTTGTCAAGATGATCTAATTATACTCTATACACAACGTGATCGACATCCATTTTTTCGTTGTTCGAAAAGACAATGTAGTAGAATTCGTATTTCGGCCGTTAAAAACTCGATATTTGAATATACGAAATTAAGTTTTATAAATATATTAAAAATACTATACAACTATATATGCAGAAGATCAATTGGAGATTGCGCAGAAACTTTAAATATTTCAAAAAAAACGGTTATAGATCTTTATAAGTTTTTTAGAAGCGCAATTTTTAATTTTATAGAAGATAGATCTGTATGTTTGGGTGGTGATGGTATCATAGTTCACTTTGATGAAACTCCAATATCACATAGGCATGGAAATATTGGAAGACATCAAAGGTCTAATACTGTTTGGGTGGTAGGGGCTGTGGATATTTACACAAGAAAATGTTTTTTAAAATTCCTACCTTCTCGTAGTAGGACAGATTTATTTTCTTTTTTAAATAATTGGATATTGCCGGGAAGTAGCGTTCACACCGATTCCCATCGATCATACATGACATTACAATCCTTAGGATTCAACCATTTCACAGTAAATCATAGTAGGAATTTGGTGTCTCCTGATGGAATTAACACCAATTGGATAGAGGGTATTTTTGGATGTCTTAAAAAGCTGATTAGAAAATATGATGCTGAATTTACTTCGGTTAATAATTTAGAATTATATTTAGCTGAATTTTGTTTAAGATATTCTTTTGATGTATTTGATAGAAAATATACATTTGTTAAAATGATACATGTTTTAAAGAAAATAAAGGAGAAATTGGATAATGATGATAATAATTAAATTATTTTTATAATAATAACATAAAATAGATTTTACTTAGTTTAGTATATGTTTTCAGTTATATTTTGTTAAATAGGAAATGAAAAAAGAATATCAAAGTTGAAGAAATGGAAATAAGAGAAATTTGGTTTAATTAAAAAATAATTATCAAACAGTTATAAATCAAGAAATATTATACATTTAGGCAATTTAAAAAATCATTTATATATGCTACAAATTTAGCTATTTTGTGACTTTATTCATCTATTCATTGTTATGATTAAAAAGCATATGATCTTAATCCCCCTTAAAAGGGAGGGGGATTAAGATCATATGCATCATGTAATTATTTTTTTTATTAAATATTTTTAAATTAAAAATAATGAAGAACCGAAACTTTTTTTAATATTAATATTTTTTAATTTTATCAAATTATTTTTTTTTACGATTCGGCCCACGTATAAAGGCGCCCCGCCTTTATACGTGGGCCGAATCGTAAAATCAACCCGCCGATGATTATAAAAAAGTAAATTTTTACAATACTTTATTTTATCTACATTCATCTTTTATTCTTATTAAAAGAAATGCTTTTATAATTATTTAAAGATCCATTTTTTAACAAAAAGGGAATATTGATAAAATTAAGTATTTAAATTTTTAATTTGCCCATTAATATTTAAATGACAAAAACATTAAAGCCAATTGTAATAAATGAAGTAGAACCACAATTAATTGAATTTCTACCAAAAGAAAATGATTATAAAGAAGGGTTAATTCTAAATGAACATAAAGAAATAATCGATACATTAAAAAATGCTAGGAGAGCTGCAGAAGCACATAGAAGAACGAGATATTATCTACAATCCGTTATTAAACCTGGAATGACACTAAAAGAGATTTGTACAATAATAGAATCTGGTACAAGAACACTTTTAAAAGGAGAAAGATGTGATGGAATAGGTTTCCCAACAGGAGTATCAGTTAATGATTGTGCAGCGCATTACACACCAGATCCTACTTCAGTAGACATTGTTTTAACCAAAAGTGACGTATTAAAAGTTGATATAGGAGTACATTCCGAAGGTACTATAATAGATTCTGCCTTTACAATCTGTTTTGATCCACAGTATGAAAATTTATTAAGAGCTACTAAAGAAGCAACTGATGTAGGAATAAAATACATGGGTGTGGATGTTAGGGTAACTGATATAGGCGCACAAATAAGTGAAGTAATAAATTCTTATGAAATAGAAATAAATGGAATTAAAAAGGAAATTATTCCAGTAGAGAATCTTAATGGTCATTCAATAGGAAATTACGAAATTCATTCAGGAATAACAATTCCCTTAGTTAAAAACAACGATAATACGAGAATTAAGGAAAATGATTTCTACGCAGTAGAAACCTTTGCAACAACAGGGGGTGGTTACGTAAGAGATGGTATAGGATGTTCGCATTTTATTTTAAATCCAAATGTAAGGAAGCAACTTCAAAACTTGAAAGTGAAAAAAGTATTTAACCATATTGTAAAAAATGTTGGGACTCTTCCTTTTTGTCCAAGGTACATTGATCATATGTTGGAATTAGAAAATTCGAAACCGTATGTTGATATTCTTGCTAGTTATAAAATGTTGAAATCTTATCCTCCTTTAATGGATACAAAGGGATCTGTTGTTTCACAATTTGAACATACAATTTTTTTATCAGAAAAAGGCAAGGAAATTATTTCGAAAGGAGAAGATTATTAATAAATATCTAATTAATAAATACTATTTATAAATATAAATAACGGCACGTTTCTACATTTTTAGGGGGTTTCTGACAGTTCATATTCCCTAAAAACAACCATAACAATAAAAGAATTTTGATTGGAAAAGGCAGCTTCCATTATGCCTGGATTGATAAACATAATTAGAAGGCTGCGTTGGATCATTGCGGATTGTACAGGAACGACGAATTTATAAAAAACTCTGCACGGATAGATTTTAATGACACAAACTTTCTTATAGAGAAGGGGTTTCGTTTTTATAAACGCGATTTTTAAAGAATGTGATATCAATTTAAAAACATTCTATGATATCAATTTAAAAACATTCTATGATATCAATTTAAAAACATTCTATGATATCAATTTAAAAACATTCTATGATATATTATAAGTCTGTATCGAGAAGAAAATATTGTTAGAAAAAATATTTAAAAGCAAACAACTTGTTTTTTTTTGAAAAAACCTTTGATGATATCATTATAGAATTATTATTCTTCTTACTAGGAGAATATTTAGAGGTGTGAAAATTAATCGTTGTTCTGGTGCGTTTAGTGCAAAATGTATGAAGTTTAGGTGCGATAGGTAGAAATACTAAAAAATATAAAACTAAGAAGAACAAGAAAGACAAGAGTAGACTGTGAATCTTTCATCCACGAGAAAAAAGTATTCCTATACTTGGTTATTAATGACTATTGGAGAGTTTATCTCAATTAAGCATCATTTGAATATGTTCATAAAACTGTTGATCATACAATGAATTTTGTTGGTTAGAAGGATCGTAATATTCGTACGAACACAATTGGACGTTATAGGGTATTTTTTTTATACGTGGGTCAAACAATTTTGAAAAATACGTTGCTTTGATTGAAATTTTATATTCTTTAAGATAAATACAATTTATTAATGAGACTGTTTTACATTAAATATCAGATTCCTTTAATAAAAGCTATTCTTTTTTTAAGGAAAAAATTGTAATTAAGATCTCCAAGAAATGTAGACACATACCTAAATAAAACGGATTATTACTTTATTCAATCTTCCAATTTAATAACTTTAATTTCATTATTGAAATTATCAGATATTTTAATGTGAGAATAATATTTGTTTTTCATTTTTGATTGTGATCCATGATTAATAACAATGGATGGTAAAGCTTCTTTTACAAAAGGCTGTAATTTAGATGTTATAATAAAATAATCTGGTGCAATTTTAATATCTAAGTCTTCTGTTGGATGAAGACTAAAATTAGATGGAAAGACAGGACAGAATGATTGTTGATAAATTAAATGTAAACAAATTCTATTAATTCTGTCGTTTTGAAACAACAATTTATTAGTTCCTTCTAGAATTTCTTTTTCTTTAAAATAATAACATTCTTCTGAAGAGAGTGGTAAAATAATATCTGTTGATGTGGTAGAAAATAAAAATCCATTTACAAAAAATGAAGAAGGGTTAGAGAATGTTAATATTCTCTTATTTCCATTATCAAGATCTATAGCTCTTTGTGGGAATACGTTTATACAGAAAATATCTTCTAAGCTAGGGATTAAAATTATTTTAGAATGAACATCTTTTTTTAACCAATTTTCTAATCTTTTAATTATTTCGGTGGTAAAGATATTTAAAGGACAATCTGAACTGTTAACTGTGTCAATTTTTGTGAATGGTCCATGTAAAATTAATAAATCTGCTTCTAATGACAATATCTTGTCAAGTGTATTAAATTGTTCTATTTCCTCATAGAAAGGACCAGAACAACTTATAATGTTTATAAATGGCTCTGTAATATTCTTTTCAAAATTATTTATATTTAATTCTGAAAGACATTCCAATTTTTCTACAATTATTTTAGATCCATCAACATTTTTTCCTTTTAAAGCAACCACTTGGCCAGGAAACAAGGAGTATTGATTCAGATATGTAAGATCCAATTGTATAGGCACCGAATTGCTGTTATCATTGCTATTAATTATGTAAATATTATTTGAATCAAACTTTTCTTTGTTTATATTTATAATCATTCCATAAAAGTAGCCACTTGTTTTTGCAATATCATTGCACGAATTAAAATTTTTAATTTCTAAACATTCTTTATAAATTTTCTCAAATTTCTCTAATCTAAATTTTACATAATCGTAGATGGTATTGGGTTGTATATAAAATAAATCTAGATTTTCCACTTGTAATTGTGGTTCGATTATCAATCTTTCCTTTTTATTAATTTTTAGTGTCGAAAATATTTTATCCTCAAAATTTATTTGCATTATTTTTTTAAAAAATCGTTTAATTTTAAAAAGAATGTTCAAGTATTAAATATTTTTTATAAAACTTGAACTTATTTTATTTTTAGTAATTTGGTTCTTTTTTACGGAACTTATAGAATATATTCAATTTTTTTTTAAAATAAATTTCAATCTTGTTAAGGCCTTTATGTTTGTTTAAGAGGGTATCCACAAATATTTTAACTTTTATAAAGTTCATTAAAGAATTTTAACTTGGATATGAAAACCCTCTTAAAATCGTCATTTTTTATTTGTAAGTTTCATACAATCTTTGTTGTTTTGTCTTTATCTTATATAAAAATCTCAAACGTTCTACTTATAAATCTCTCTTTGAATTCAATTTTAAAGTTTACAAAAGATTACTAAGTGTATCTTTGCAAGTCTGGGACATTAATAGATATTACAGGGTAAATTTGGCTATATTTATATTGTAGGTAAAAAAAAAGTTCTGATAGTTATCTACTATGTGGTTTTCTGCTTTTATATACGTCATGAAAGGGTGCATATTGTTTTTTAAAAACTTAATAGCCACTTTGTCAACGTTTTATAATTTAAGTTTCGATTTTATAACATTCTAAGAATATATTTCCAAGATAGATAAAAATTCATCAAGAAGCTCCTTGAGTTTATTTTTTTCAATAAAAGTATTGATATGTTAAACATTATGTTTGTTGTTAGTTATTCATAAGCAAAGGTATCTTGAGCAAATATATCACTTTTTTCTTCGCTACTCCCCTTAAATATATATTCTTTCTTATAATAGTTACTCTATGTACGAAAGAGGTTATTAATTTATAAAAACATAGTCGGCATAGTAGATCATTAAAAAACAATAGGGATAGAAACAATATGATAATGAAAGTAGGGTTATAATCTCCCAATTATAAGAATTAGTTATCTAAATATTCTAATTAATAGTAACCTTAGGAACAAAGTTAATGAATTTAGCTTTAAGCATGCAAAAAACATAGGAAATTATATGCATGTGTTAAAGAATTTTTTTCAGATAAAATATTAAACATTGTCTATATTTGTTGTTACGTTTTCTGGTTAAAATTCGGAAAGTTACCCCCCGGTTATAATCCCGAAAAAGATAATTTAAATGAATTTTTAAACGTTTTCAGGAAAAGATTTTTTAGCATATGATATCGAAAAGATAACAACTGCAAAAAGATTTTGAAGCTGAAGAGTTGGCAATCCAATATCTTCATAAAAAACATTATTCAAGCAATAACGTCGTGGACTATTGACAGACAGTCTGTCAGTAAAATTCGAGCTTGCGATATAAATATTATGGATGGTCGGAAAGGCTATAATAAATTTAAGACTAAGGTTGCATATGAGCATAGTTAGGTAGATCACTCATTTACGTTTACAGCCTTATTAGAAAATGCAATATGAAAATGAACCGGCATCAGAAAGAAGTAACATATTTTACAAGATTGAAGACGCACTTGTTTATTTATTTGAAACTAAAATGTTCTGTTTCATTCGATATTGCATTTTTTGTAATAGCGTAGCAAATATAAGAAGAAATAATAAATATTCAAATGGATTAGCTTTTCTTTGCAGCAATAATTTGTGTAAAAAATTTATCAATATGTTTCACGGATTGAATATTTCAAAGCCGAAGATTTAATTAAATGGCTATGTGTTTTTAAATGGATTGAAAACTGCTATGAAAAGGATATTTTGAGAAATTTAAGTATATCTAGACATACTTTTCAAACAGTAAAAAGTAATATTAAACTATTTTTGCAAAAGGAACTAAATAAAACGAAAATGAAAAAATAGGTAGAACAAAAAGCAGAATACAAGTAGACGAAACAGCAATATGTCATGGGAAACTAAAAACTTATCCCTCAAAACTTGACGATTATACACCTGGTATCACTTGCCTTGTTGAATTTATAGAAGAGGAAAAAAAACGAATAAGATTGGAAATTGTAAAAAATAGAACATTAGAAGAATTTAAAAGAATATTTAAAAAACATGTTAAGCCTAATACTATTGTTATAACGGATTGGCATAAATCTTACCCTGATGCAATCGAGTCAATAAATGGAGTTCATATAATCGTAAACCACAGCGTTGGTTTCACAAACATTGAAGGATTACATACGAACAATATTGAAAACTTATGGAGCTTACTTAAATATGGGATCAAAAGAAGAAGAGGTATAAAAAAAAACGAATTTAAAAAATTTTTTAGTTGAATTTGTATATCGATATAATAATTTAAGAAAAAAAGTTCTGAGCAAATAAGAGAGACGTTTATTACCATTTTAAAATTTCTTACATCAAAAATTGATTAAATGTTAATTTATTATTTATTCCAAAATTTATTATTTCTCAAGGGGGGATATCATGAATTTTATTTATTAGAGTTTTACAGCCTTGAGCCATAAATGGAGCTGGTTTTTACACAAACATTATAGGAGAAACGTGAAATAGAAGAAAATTGGCTACTCGTATGTTACTCCCACACCCCCAATTAAAAAAAATACCATGCGATTAAAAAATCTCACAATTTCAAAATTACTAAAATATACAAGTACAAAAACGAAAACAATAGAATTTTTACGTCATCATCGCCTTATTAGCAATTCACAGTTATGCGTAATATGTGATAGTCCTATGTCACTAGTTAAAAGAGGAAAAATCTCCGATAAATTTCGTTGGAGATGTAGACGGCCATGTCGGGCTGAAAAAGGAATTAGAAACGGAAGTATATTTGCTCGAAGCAAATTAAAAATTATAATAATTTTACAATTGATATATTACTGGATGGATATTCGAAGAATCGACTTCGAAAAAACTTAAGAGAGAACTCAAATTGACAAGAAAAACCGCATCTTCTTGGAAAATTCTTTTTCGTAATATTTGTGCATACGAATTACTAAATCGCCGATGAAAATAGGTGGCATAGGACATATCGTTCAAATCAACGAAACGATTTTTATGCGAAGAAAATGTGAGAGGGGAAGACTTTTTAGACAGCAATGGGTTTTGGGGGGGGGTCGATTGCACTACACATAAATGTTTTGGTTAGTTCCCCCTTTATAACTAGGGTGACCCAAAATTTGCATTTAAAAAGTAAAAAATTGCATTTAAAAAGTAAAAAGTTGCAATTAAAAAAATAAAATATTTATTTTTCAACAGTTTCTTTAGAATTATAATAGAAAATCAAATAACTGAAAACATTAGAGCGAATAAAATCTCTATCCTTACCAGTAATTTATTAAGCATGGAAAATCTCCTTTCGACCGATATAGATGTTGGCTGACACGCACACAAGGTAACAAATAGAGATGGACCGACATGTGGCAACTTATGCAAAATTAGATCGTTAATTTCATTTTTCTTTAGTCTTGAGTTGATGTACTGTTTGATATTTACAGGATCGTGCCAAAAATTCAATGATTGTAGTCGTTCATATGCCGATTTTATTGTATGCTTCGAATTCATCTATCACATATACGAGTTCGCTGTAACAACTCTTGATCTCTACTAGTTCTGCAAATAGTGCCTTATCTTCGATTGCAGCTTTAACCCTAGATACTAACAACCCTTCGCCAGTAAAATATTTTTTTATGATTTCTAATACTGAAGGCAAATAGTCAGCGTAATATATCGCAGCTCTTAACCAACTACTTCGCCTGTAACGGCTAGGCGCCCAACTTGCCCAATACATTAATTTTGAATAAAAAAAAAAGCCCTATATGCCAAATTTTGAATTCTTAAAAAACCAAAGAAACAACAAAAATCTCATACACGAAAGCTTTTGTTTACAATGTAGATGACAGGAAGAATCAATCAAACGCGTGGAGGTGCATTAACCGAAAATGTCCAGGGCGAGGCAAAATTGAAGAGTGTAATGAATTTGCAATAATAAACGATCACAACAACCATGATAACCACGAAAAAACGATATTAAAATTAAAGTTCATTAATAAATTGAAAGAAAACACTGAAAAAGGGCGCGACACAAATTTGAAAATTATTACGGAAAATAGTAAAACAATAAAAGACGATGATGTTTTCAATATTCCAAAATATAAATCTTTGGATGATAAATGCACAAGGATTAAGACAAAAAATACGTCTCAGTTGAATTTAATGATATTCCCGATTTTCTATTATCTGACTTAACTAACGAAAAGTTTGTACAATACGATAGTGGAATTACTAGTGAAAGTAGGTTCATAATATTCATTTCCGAAAAAAACAAAAATATTTTTTCTTCGGTGGAAAACGGTTTTAATAGATGGAACTTTTTGGAGTGTACCAAAAAACTTCACCCAGTTGTTGACATTAAATTGTTTCTTATTTGGTCAATATTTTCCATTATGTTATATTTTATTACGAGGAAAAAGCGAGATAATTTATACCGAAGCGTTTAAAAGACTGAAATTATTAATCAAGTGTAATTTTAAAAATGTTGTAATTGATTTTGAAATGGGTTTAAAAATATCGGGATGTAAAGTTTTTATGATTGAAAATATTTTTGGTTGTTCTTTCACTATGGTCAGTGCATATGGCGAAAAAATGCAAAAACTTGGATTATCAGGGGAGTATTTAAGGAACGCGAAGTTTAAATCATTTATAAGAATGTTATTAAATTAGCATTTGCACCTACTACATGGGTTAAAAAGGAATTTGAGAAAATTATACAAAAAAAGTTGAATTTAATATTTTAAGATTGGAAGAGTTCATTGAATATTTTCAAAAAAATTTTGTGGTAGTGATGAAACAATGCCATGGTTGAACTTTCATTTTGGAATTGCCATGAGGGTTACAGTGAAGGGTGGGGGTAAATAATAAATATTAAAAAAAACAATTAAAAATTAATTAATTTATTATTTCTTAATTAATTTAATTACTTATTTAAATTAATAAAACGCAAATACCCTATGAATATCTTTCAATTCGGCGTTCGCACATGTACAGAAGAATCTTGTCTTCTACTATTAGAGGAATTATCCATAATTACGCCTATAAACATGGCATGTGGTTTTTGCAGCTCCAGCTGTTCAATAGAAGCAGGGAAAACTCGTCACGGAGTACCTTCAATAAAGCGTTGTAATAATAAACAATGTAGAAAAAGGATTTCTGTGTTTCGGGGTACTATATTTGAAAACAGTAACCTGAAATTAAGCGAGGTTTTGAGAATAATATATTGTTTCGCCATGAAACTTACTATAATCGAAACTCCTTACATACCTCAATATATTCATCAAAAACGATCGTGGAATGGAATAAAAAATTAAGGGGGTTTTTGGTAATAAGATATGAGCAGGCAATATTAATGAAAATAGGCGGATTGTCTTTTACTGTTGAAATCGACGAGGCCCATCTTTATACAAATAGGAGCAGAATAGGAAGGAGATTAATCGGCGAGTCCTATTGGATTGTAGCCGGGATTTGTAGGGAAACTGGTGAGATGTTTTTTGGCATCACTTCTAATCGAAGTGCTGCCTACTTATCAAATTTAATTCAAAATCATGTTGAACCGGGTACCAAGATTATAACTGACTGTTGGAGGGGATATAATAGGCTTTCCAGATTAGGTTATCAACACCTTACAGTAAACCACTCTGTTAATTATGTTGACCCGTCGGACCCCGAAATTCACACCAATACTATTGAAAGACTTTGGCGTGATTTACGAGAGAACATACCTGCTGGGATTACAAGTGAAAATTTGGTTAATCATGTTAAAGAGTACATGTTATTGAGGATGTATGACGGAAAATCGTCTATTAAGAGATTTTACATTTTAATTGATATATTAAATGGTATTTAAATTATTTTAATTTTTATTTATTT